>JARACY010003218.1:0-35094 GCA_029255725.1 Scrobipalpa atriplicella
AAAACCTATTGATATAAAATAAAGGGTTGTTCATTTAATTGCGTGCCATTGGCTTAGGGGGTGTTTCAGTAACGTAAAAGAAGCTCATAAAAAAATAAAAATAAAAACCAACACAAAAAATAAATAAAACAATAGTCGGTAGGTATTCATAATGATTCCCAGAGCGTTTGGTCACCGCGCTATAATCGATCCCGCGCGGGCTCGGTTATAGTGAGAAAACTAGATGCAGCTTTTGGAATGATAATAAATACCGACTATTGCTTTATATTTTTTGAGTTAGATTTTTTTTAATGGCTCCTTTTACGTTACTGAAACACCCCCTAAGCTATGGCACGCAATTAATTTAACACCCTGTATAATTTATAAAAGTGTTAATTCATCAAGATTGAACTTGATTATTTCATTCAGAGTAACCTCGTTTGAAAATTTGGGGCACTAAAAGATTATGTCTTCAGGATAAAGCTCACTGTCCGACACTGTCGAAGCGATGTAATGAAATGCCCGCTCTAGACGCCGGCGATACGTTCACACGGTACCTAAATAATTCATGGACGTGGCGAACACAGAATGGATATGTTTACTTTGTTTCAATTCAAACTTTAATGTACTTGAAGTGTTGGGGAGTGGTATTGAAATAGGAGAGTTCGTCTAGCGTAGAACACAAGGGTTTAGTAAACTAAACACAATACTCGTAGTAAGACTTGAAATTGGCTTTCCGTCTTACAAGTTTTTAGCATTTACTACTTGGCCTCTAATTGCGTTTCTGTTTTATTTAACTGTAACTTAGAAAGAAGGCTAAAATGATATCTGACTTTCAAAAAGCTTTCAAAATATTATGACTGCGAACATCAACTCTGGTTTTGATGGCTGCAAAATAGAGTGCAATTGATTTCTGAACACACAAAACACACGCCCCTTACCTATAGTATCAGCTGGTGGCATGTGTAGTGTATGGCGGTAATAAATTTTGTTTACCTGCTTTACGTCCGAGAACATAAAGCTCTCCAAATTTGCTAGGACTTATTGCAATATTCCATGGAACTGATTGTTCTAATCTAAAGTGACTAGAATTAAGAATAATAAGAAAAACTGGCAAACTTATAAAAAAAAATAAGGATAAAGAAAATTATAGAATCTTCATTTCGATACGACAGTTTCCTTTCTTTATTCAACACTTCTTTCCTTGAAAGATTTCTGCAAAGAAATACATTTTATACACATATTTTTTATTAAGATAATGCAAATAAAATAATAAAATATAATATTTAAGGATTTTTAATAACGAAAAAATTCCCGATTCCCGGAAATTAAGTTTAATAGCTCTTGTAGCAAGGAAATTGCTCTCGCCTGAAAGGAACGTAATATTGTATGATCATTAAGATAATGCCTTTACACGGGCAACTATTTAAATATTTATAAACTTACTAACTTACAGTGGTACTTTAATTATAACTTTCAACTCGGTGGTAAAATGAGTTTATGTGGGCGGTGAGGACTTTCCCAGTAGTATGAGGTTTTCCAAGTCAAAGTTTATCTTTGTGCCAAATTCAGTACTTTAAAATCATTTTAGTTGTTTCCATGTAAAGGAATCTATTTCAGGGACTAGCTTTAGCCGGGGTTTTGTCGTCCCCGGGAACCGGGAAAAAAATAATGAAATTCCCGGGAATTTCCGGGAATCGGGAATTTTTTCGTTATTAAAAATCCTTAAATATTATATTTTATTATTTTATTTGCATTATCTTAATAAAAAATATGTGTATAAAATGTATTTCTTTGCAGAAATCTTTCAAGGAAAGAAGTGTTGAATAAAGAAAGGAAACTGTCGTATCGAAATGAAGATTCTATAATTTTCTTTATCCTTATTTTTTTTTATAAGTTTGCCAGTTTTTCTTATTATTCTTAATTCTAGTCACTTTAGATTAGAACAATCAGTTCCATGGAATATTGCAATAAGTCCTAGCAAATTTGGAGAGCTTTATGTTCTCGGACGTAAAGCAGGTAAACAAAATTTATTACCGCCATACACTACACATGCCACCAGCTGATACTATAGGTAAGGGGCGTGTGTTTTGTGTGTTCAGAAATCAATTGCACTCTATTTTGCAGCCATCAAAACCAGAGTTGATGTTCGCAGTCATAATATTTTGAAAGCTTTTTGAAAGTCAGATATCATTTTAGCCTTCTTTCTAAGTTACAGTTAAATAAAACAGAAACGCAATTAGAGGCCAAGTAGTAAATGCTAAAAACTTGTAAGACGGAAAGCCAATTTCAAGTCTTACTACGAGTATTGTGTTTAGTTTACTAAACCCTTGTGTTCTACGCTAGACGAACTCTCCTATTTCAATACCACTCCCCAACACTTCAAGTACATTAAAGTTTGAATTGAAACAAAGTAAACATATCCATTCTGTGTTCGCCACGTCCATGAATTATTTAGGTACCGTGTGAACGTATCGCCGGCGTCTAGAGCGGGCATTTCATTACATCGCTTCGACAGTGTCGGACAGTGAGCTTTATCCTGAAGACATAATCTTTTAGTGCCCCAAATTTTCAAACGAGGTTACTCTGAATGAAATAATCAAGTTCAATCTTGATGAATTAACACTTTTATAAATTATACAGGGTGTTAAATTAATTGCGTGCCATAGCTTAGGGGGTGTTTCAGTAACGTAAAAGGAGCCATTAAAAAAAATCTAACTCAAAAAATATAAAGCAATAGTCGGTATTTATTATCATTCCAAAAGCTGCATCTAGTTTTCTCACTATAACCGAGCCCGCGCGGGATCGATTATAGCGCGGTGACCAAACGCTCTGGGAATCATTATGAATACCTACCGACTATTGTTTTATTTATTTTTTGTGTTGGTTTTTATTTTTATTTTTTTATGAGCTTCTTTTACGTTACTGAAACACCCCCTAAGCCAATGGCACGCAATTAAATGAACAACCCTTTATTTTATATCAATAGGTTTTGGTCACATAGATGGCGACGAAGATGATGAACTTGGTTTTCCATGAGAAAATTTTATGAAAGTGTAATACAAAAATTACACGAATTCAATCATTCGGTTACGAAAGTCGGTTAACCACGAACTACATTTTGAAGACCATAGAGAAGAACATGATTCTATTTCTACAATTTATAACGCTTCGATTGCTCGCGCTAAGCTAAATATTGACGACTTAAAATATAAGTTATTGAAAAAGATATTGAACAACGTGAAGCAAAATTTGCTTTGTACTTTAACCATCAAAAACGAAGGAACGAGGTACAATATCAAATGATAATGTTAGAATAATGAGCACAAAAAGAAGTTGTTTGAATTAAGAGAAAAGGAACAAAGCAAAAACCAAATGGAAAAACACTCTGATAATTACATTATCGTCTTTTTCAATATTTGTGTGCCAAGACCTACCAAATGCGAAATTCATTTACGAATTGTAACCCCTTAGATTTAAAAATAAAATTTCGGTGCATGACTAAACGTAAAATATTTGATTCTACACGAAAATACAAACCTAAGAAATAAATATTTTTAAAAAGATTTGAACAAACCCGACTGTAACATTAAAAAAAAAAACGTTTCAATGCACACGACCTTGCCTTCACTTATTTTATTTCAATTTTTCCCGCTTAAAAAAATTAAGAACATAAGGAGGTTTTGTGGCGTTGGACTCTGCTGGAATAAAAAAGGCGACCCTTTGCCGTTGTAGTTGTTTTATCTCACGACTGCTGCTTTGCTATACTTTTTGTGTGTGTAATAAAAAGTGCAAATGGCAATTTAATCAATGGGCAAATGCAACGTGTGCAAATGGGAACGTGTGCATATGCTACAGACCCAAAAATTGCTACATGCAGATTGCCTTAGTTTGCGTGAGTACGCCATAGTATCCTGTATTTACGCACAAAAGGGCGTGTGTCCGTACGTAAAAGTCAAGAAGTTAACACGTAAAATATTCAATGAGTAATTCATTGGCAATATTCCGACATGTATCATATTTTTGTTGGTAACTGCTATCATAATAATTATTTAGATTAATATTCCTAAAGGTTATGATGTAGCAAGAAAAATATAAGTATAAGCAGTTTCTTAAGCGGATAAGTTGTCGTGCAAAACTCACTGTCGCCAGAACAAACTTAGTAGACTCGGAAAAAACTGCCTAAAGTTACTAACGCGGTAAAAGAAAAAGTTGGCGTAACTTAACATGAACCAAGTTTTATTCACATAACGATTTACTTGTACGGGTAACTTACTCAAGTCACCCGTACAAGTAAATCTGATCACATTTAGATATAAAAAATGTACGGTCGCCGTCAAAACATTAAACTATTAATCATAAACCTATAAATCAACGCACTTTCAGATGGCTTTGAGTAAGTTCTGTTAATTTGCACTACAACAGATCGTGTCACTAAAACTCAAAGTAGGTACCTGCTGTGCGGAGATCATCAAAATGTTTGTTAATTTAATGAGGAGCTTCTGTTCAAAAGGAGATAAATCTATTTTACATTTTTTTTTTATTGTTCTCTAATAATTAAAGAACAATAAAAAAAAAAAGTAAAATGGATTTATCTCCTTTTGAACAGAAGCTCCTCAAATACAGATATGGATTCGGTACAAACATTGCAAGTTTCTATTGGATCAGTGTTTTAAAATTGTACTACCTAATTGAAAAAAAAAAACGAATTAAAAATGTATCAGTTACATTTTACATACTCGTAGATAGGTACATACCTTGTCCGGCTTCCCTCTAAAATACATAATAAAGAGTTAAAATAAAATATGTTTTTGTTAATACACCCGGTAAAACAATAAAATGTAGGTACTTATATTAAGTAAATTAGGCTTATGCAAGTCAGTATGTGAATAGTGCCTTGTTCAGTGACACGTGAAGTTCGGCCACGAATAAATATCGACCAACTGACCGGAAGAAGATATGATGGTTTTACGGTCCTGTTTACAGCTTAGCGTGTTCATATTTTAGCCTACATACATATATTTTATTAAATCTGTTATGCCGTTACACTATAACAGTTATATAACAAATACTTTATATAATTTGAGTATTTTTGCGATTACAGTAACTACAATAAAATTTCATTCCCAAAATTATGAGAGATACGAAAGTAAAATTTTCGACACAGGCGCTCTACTACATAAGATCGACGAACGATAGTTTACAGTTCAAATTCACTTCATTAGTAAAAATTAATTGTGTGGCTGACGCACACACTCCACAAACATTAGTAAGTACTTATAAACATATTATTTAAATACAAAATCGCTTATTCTTACGATTTGTCCAGGCATTTTGTTCCGTAAAAAGAAAATATTTTTTGCCGCCACGAAAACAAAGACTGTGTGTGAGGTTGTGCCAAAAACATGTTTACACATCTTTTACCACTTTTCACTCCAAAATTGCTCTTTAAATAAAATGCAAGGTTTCTTCGTTTTGTGGTGCGTTGGAGAAAGTTTTTGGTTTATTTGATAATTCAAATCAAATCATTGAAGATGTAGTTACGTCTATAAATATCGCTCTGAAACTATTTAACTTGTCATTATTTGCTTTTTGGAGTATCATGAAAATAAAGAGACTAAAAGTTTTACACAGGTGGCATTTGAACGGCTTAGAAGTATTATTACCCAGAAAAAGCAAAGGTCAAGTAAACATCTCCTTCCCATGGGAATACTTATTACGTTTGTGGGACCGGGCTGTGGAATTATAACATTTTCCGAAAGATAGATGGGTAGAGAAAACACTAGAGAAATCATATGTGTATTTTAAGAAAATTGCATTTTCTGCTATGTGTTTCATTTTACCAGTCTGCAAGACTACGAGGTGAACTATTTTCATTTCAGAAAAATTTATAAGTTTTGCGCAGTGGTACAAATTTAAATTTATTTACGTCCATTTTGCGTTTATACTGAAATATAAATATAAATTCAGCTTGCCTGAAAGTTAAATATTATGATAATGTGAACGAAATACTTAGTTGCATCGTAACTTTTAATTACTTGGTAATTTACCCTTAAGTTATACGTATCCTGTCTTTATTTAATAGTTAATAATATTTTTCAAACATGAAAATAAAGAAGCTAAAAAAGAAAGAAAGAGGGTAGACCGATATGGTTTCCCTTAGAAGACGTCAACATTCGCATCGCCAGTCTACTCGTGACCATGGAGTTTGAAACAACTCCGAAATATCGAGGTAACAATAAACATAATCGTGGTAATAATCCCGTTCATAACAAAAATCTAATTGCAAGAAGCTAAAAGTAACACGGGCGGAATTTGAACCCACGATCTTCTTGAAGTGTAACTTTTAGCTTCAATATTTTCATGAGTAGGTATAAATTTAATAATATTCCATAGTCACATTGTTTTATTGAATAAATAACTTTTTACTTTTTATGTTTTAGTAATTTAACTGTTCATAATATGTTCCGATATTTGCTTATGTGTATGTTTATAATAACAGCGACGTTAAACTAAAAAAATATTACTAATAATTTTGAAGAAATGAAAATTATGCAATTTTGATTGAAACAGATGCACGCTCAAACGTTAAACCTAGTTAAACTGGTTAAACGTGCATAGTCGTAGACGCGAGAGCTCAGTGCGCAGATGTAGTTAACGTTATCTGTTTTCCGACTGACTTACTCTGAAGCAGTGATTCTAGTTTCGTCCTATATACATTCAGGTATGTTTTGATTTAAAATATGCAAAATATACTTCTTTAAAAATTGCATGTTACCCTTGTACTCATAAACAAAAATTTTGGCTTTATTAAGACGAATCTCAACCAATCCGTACTGGGCCCACGTGGTTGACTAAGGCCCGATCGCCCTGTTCCAATAGACTCGTGCCCCTCGGTGGGGACGTATGTATAATGAGTTGTTGGTGATGATGATGATGATGATAAGACGAAACTAAAAAAAATGCTATGAGTCAATTCAGACAGAGACACTTAAGTAAAATGTTGCGGGTTATTCGTTTAACTATTTGCAAAGAATTTACTGCGGGACATAAAAAAACTATGAACTTTATAGTATATTGCGAAGTGATTTTAGGTCAAGGTGTAAACTTCAAACTTTAGAGGTTTATGTTAATAGGCATGTTGACTGGGTTGTTAAAAAAAATTCAAAACGTTTATACCTTAAAACTGATGGCTAAAATACTGTGGATCTCATTCATCATTTAAAAACAAATTTTATTTCGGATCAGTGGAACAAGTACATTAATTTATAATTTAAGTATCGCATCGGGGTAAACAGAATACGCTATTTGACTACTAGTCAAATCAGAAACTTTTTATGAAATGTCAAAAACGATTTTTTGTATTAAAATACAGGCTTGTGACGTCACTGGCTTGTAAATATTGACTACTTTTAACTTGATTATTAAATCGAAATATGCATTTGTTTTTAAATGATGAATGAGATCCACAGTATTTTAGCCATCAGTTTTAAGGTATAAACGTTTTGAATTTTTTTTAACAACCCAGTCAACATGCCTATTAACATAAACCTCTAATCGAAGGTAAAATACTGAGAAAGACTACATACAATTGACATAGTCTTTGATTATTATAAACCGCGGTGGGAGGAGGAAGGTTTCAAGGCTTGGTGCCATACCAGGTGTTAGGGACAACGTACTGAAAACTGAAAGGGGATGCTCAGTCAACGAAACTGAACAACTATCACCAGGAAATTCTCTAGGAAATGTTTTTCTTTTTTTACTTTTCCATACAAAATAATCACCTCGATCATACAAAATTTTTTTTTGCATTTCCTGAAAGAATTTCCTGCTGATAGTTGTTCAGTTTTATTAACTGAGCAACTCTTTTTAGATTTTAAGTACCCCGTCCCTTGGCTGCCCCTTACACACGGTTAAGTACCTATGTAAATGTTCCCCCTGTAGGTAGTACGAGTATGTAGGTATACCATGTTCTTTCCCAGAATCAAGATAATGATAAGATAATACTTTTATTCAATCAGATATTCCTTTTTTTGTAGATTTTTGGTAATAGGTATCAAGGTAAAGAATACTAGTACTTATATATCTTATCTGTTACGAAAGTTTCATCGATGATTCCGCAAAACAAAAACTAAAATTGATACTTTATTTTTCTCTTACGATTCCAAGTTGGTAATCGAGTTTTCTCTGATAACGTTCCCCAGTAGCAATATGCCAATATTTTTTTCAAAAATATTGTTATTAAAGAACGGACAGTTGTATGCAAGTGGCCAAAGATAAAATCTAGTAAAACTGAATTATGCTATTTCTGGTTTTCCTTACGAAGTAAAAATATCCGGCCACGTCTTCCAGGTCTAAGTCATGTTTCATGAAATCTAAGTCAGGTTTGTTCCGCTATAGATTTCCGGAAGTATTCATTTATCGAATTGCACAGAACAACGATTTAGGTATAATAAATAATTAATCTTTTAAAAAATAAAATAAAAAATTCAAAGATGTTTCACTATCCACTTATACGCATAATATTGCTATATAGGTAATAAATACTGTTAAAACTCATTGGTTTATCAATATGCAAGACCCTGGCCGCCTTTTTACCCGACTGCGCAACGCAAAGGAGGGTATTGTGTTTATCAGCCTATGTACCTATGTATGTATGTATGTATGTGTGTATGTTTGTTCCTTTGCGCCACTCTAGAGACCAAACGCGTGGGCCGATTTTAATGATTCATACGTCAATCGATTCGTCTTAACCATGCGAGTGTCATTGAAGATATTATTTTGATGAAAATTAAATATGACGACAAACAGACGCCATTTTGTGAAAAATAAAAAAACAAAAGTTGGCGAACTATATTGAGTGGGGTATCATTGAATAGGTATTTGAAAATCAATTAAAGGTTTCTTACGCCATTTTTCGTTTAGAGTAACCATTTAGGATTTATAACGACTTAAAGTTTGCTATTAATCTTTTCTCGAGTTCAGTATAAATCTTTATCCAAATAAATAATATTAATAGAATGTGCCAGCTGCATCTCCCGGGCATTCTGTTAAAATCAGTTAAGGGAAAAACTAACATAATATGAGCTGCCCGTATAAAGTGACTTCAATATAATTGAAGATCAAGTTAAGAGTAGTCCTTGTGGGAGTAATATTTTAAGATTTAAAACATTTGATATCTTCTAAAGTACTGATCGAAATGATTTAGTGTTATAGACAAATATAATTTACTTTTAATGCCCAAACTTACTAACATAATGTTAACATTATATAACATAACATAATATAATATAACATTATATAATAACATTACATTATATATTAACATTATATAATATAACATTATATAACATAATGTTAACATTATGTTAGTAAGTTTGGGCATTAAAAGTAAATTATATTTGTCTATAACACTAAATCATTTCGATCAGTACTTTAGAAGATATCAAATGTTTTAAATCTTAAAATATTACTCCCACAAGGACTACTCTTAACTTGATCTTCAATTATATTGAAGTCACTTTATACGGGCAGCTCATATTATGTTAGTTTTTCCCTTAACTGATTTTAACAGAATGCCCGGGAGATGCAGCTGGCACATTCTATGTTTTCTAATCAAAAGTTTACCTAATCATCATCTGCAGGGAACTACTACTTTGGACCGAGCTGTGGTTGACTTAAGTTCACGCATTTTCGCGAAAGGTCAGGCCTATGTAGCCTTGAGTCGGGTTAGATCCTTAGAAGGACTAATTATCAGTAGTTTAGACCACCGCAAGCTACTTAATAATCCCCACGATATTAACTCCCTCAACGAAATGACAAGATTAAGAAATTTACCGTCTCAAAACCCTAACTAAAAAGAATAAAATAAAAAATTAAATAAAAACATCAAAAAACCCAACTGCGTAGGGTATACTTATTACTTTATTACCTTTAAAAAGATAGAAACAAGGAGACCTATCTGTCTTCAAACCAACACTCACTTTTTACACCTTAAGCCAAGTTCCATGTCCATTGAATAGTATCTAACGCAATCTTGTTAATTGAATCCGTCAAACAAGTCCATCTGTTGCAAAATCTTTCAAAAATCTGACGCAGTCGGAGGCAATTATGTCTTATATGTTAGTTAGTATCTACAATTCAATTATATAATTATTGCCTCCGATTGCGTCAGATTTTTGAAAGATTTTGCAACAGATGGACTTGTTTGACGGATTCAATTAACAAGATTGCGTTAGATACTATTCAATGGACATGGAACTTGGCTTAAGGTGTAAAAAGTGAGTGTTGGTTTGAAGACAGATAGGTCTCCTTGTTTCTATCTTTTTAAAGGTAATAAAGTAATAAGTATACCCTACGCAGTTGGGTTTTTTGATGTTTTTATTTAATTTTTTATTATACGTATTTATTTTGTAATTTAAAAAATGATGTTCCATGCCACTCGGCAAAAATGGTGTCTACAATATTTTCATAGTAAATTTTTATTTCCGCTAAATGGGCCTATTTTATTAAAATACCAAGTTAACGTTACCAACGTGTACTGAACAACCGTCGAGCGTGTTCCTCGTTACCCAAAAATGTACGAAGGATATGAGGCTCCAGTCCAAATGTTACGGCCAGTTCTATCCTACTGGATTTGCAGATGCCGACACCGGTCAATCGGAGGAATTGTTCATGATGAGCGGAGCTCGTAAAAGAAGTCTTTCACATACTCTCATCATACACACGTACAATCAAAGTTTCACGTTACAACACAACACTAAAGACATACTATTATATTTATCACACACACCTTGAACTCACAATCAAATAGGCTTCGCATGTCATTTGTTATTTTTTAATTGGTGAGTCATTATATAAGGTGCAATATATAAGGTTTGGTGCTAGTGTTTAGTATTTTCGTGTACATTTAATTTTGAAATTTCCTTTTATTATGTATACAGGGTGTTCCCATTGCGGAGGGGTGTTAAAACTCTTTGCTTTATCAATATCCCTGGCCGCCTTTTTATACGTCTTTATTTTGTAATTTAAAAAAATGATGTTCCATGCCACTCGGCAAAAATGGTGTCTACAATATTTTTTCATAGTAAACTTTATTTCTGCTAAATGGGCCTATTTTATTAAAATAATTTGTCATTATACATACAAACATTTAAATAACATCAGACATTTAAAAAATTACCTGCACAAAATTGTATGAAAAATAAAAAACATGTTATACGTCACTATAACTTGTTGTTATCACATTTCAAAAAACACACTGATCCAGAAGATTCCATTTTGAATTTTGTTAAACATGAAATAATTCATTACTGATTGTATCTTTTATCACGAAAACAATCAAATTTATACAGTTCATATAAATTTATTTGGCTTGTTGACGGATATTGGACTTTTCCAATCCAAATTCTCATTGAAAATTTATTACTCCTGCTAAATAAACTCGATCAAGCAAAAGCAGCACTTGACTGCTGCCTGCAGATTTGAAACGTGGAGTCCAGGACTCAGCATTTCAATCCGAGAAATCTAAAGAGTCAATATCTTTGGAGTGAACGTAAAACGTGACAATATTGCATCCATATTGGACTTTCAAGGGGTTTGCAATACTGTTATAGTCGAGAATGAAATAAATTTGCATTTTAAATACATTTAAAGTAGATGTTCCTAACTTAGAAAAAGATCTCAAGGATTTTTTATTAAATTTTAAAAATAAGTTATTAAAGGAATTAAAATAAAGTTTAAATTATAGTAGTTATCTCTGTGGTAATTTTTACAGATTTTTGTTTTATTTCGTTATAGTGTTTGTATTTCTTAATTTTTACAATAAAAGCATTTAGAGTTTGTTAAACGAAATTTAAGCTCTCTCCAGCCACAAATCTACTACTACTCAGAGTATGGCCTCTATCCCTACTTTAAACGATAGGTACCCACAGTACATCAAGCCTCTCGGATTCAATCCTCTCAACAATACCCTAGGCTGAGGTTTGTTTCCATTAGGCGCTCAAGCGCTTTGCTAATTCATTGACTAGGCTATCAACTACAAACCGTCAAGACGATTAGAATCTACATTAATTTGTTTTGTTTTTTCAAAAATCTAAAACCGACCAGAACGAGTTCATAATGTACGAGGGCACAGTGTTGGGCAAAAAGTAATTGCAATTGTGTTTTCTGCAATTTCAATTTGTAATTGAGTGATTGCATTTACTCTTTAATAAAGTAATTAAATTTTGGTTCTAAATAGATAGGCAGTTCAAAAACACTGTGACTAGTTTTCATCGAGCCATTCACTGACTCTACAACTCTCTCGATAAAAAAAAAACTATTGCAACCCTTATCCATCAAGTAATTACGTTCTTTTTGAGTAAGTACACGTCCTTGTAGTGCGAGTAACCCACACAGCGGCGGATAATGCTCGCCACTTCTGCGGAAAGGAAGCAATAACGCTGCTCTCGTTGGCCGGCGATCCTTTTTGTTTTATTTCCTCTATAAGTACTAAAAAGTACAGTGTGTGGTAAAATCACGTTACCACAATCTAAATTTCTGCTAATTTACTGTCTAATATTTCCGCGTAAACTATAATAATAAAATATAATACATGCTAAGATGTGATGTGAATGATCTCTTAAAAAAACCGGTCAAGTGCGAGTCGGACTCGCTCACCGAGGCTTCCGTACCAACTAAGGGTTTTTTAAAGCGAATATAGAACCCCTTCCTCGAGCACCCAGATTTATATCACCCAAAAATATCAACTGGACTCAAGGACAAACTTAAGATTGCTGTTGACCCCATACTAGATATAGGGAGATGACTACGAAAATAAGTTTGTAATTCTTTTTTTGGTGACATTTGAACAAATTTACATGTTTTAGTTGGTTTACTGTTTGTTTGTTTAGTTGGTTGGTTGGTTTTTTGGTTGTTATATGGGTGATCAATGCCTGAAATAAAGAAAATTTAATTTAATTTAGATTTTTTCCTTTGATTGTGCTAATTAGACACTTCTTCCTTCTAAATTTCATGATTGTAGGTACCATGTAGGTTTTTGAATCTTGAGGAAGGCAAAACCTATAGGGTACTTCCCGGTGACCTAGGATCTTGAAATTTGGCAAGAAGCAATGTCTCCTAGCAAAATCTAAGGAAAAATCCAAAAAGTATATTTTTTTAGTTAGATCACAAAAAAAGTATACTTTTAGCACAGTATAATTAGCCAGAACGTCAGAATATTGAATTATACTGTGCTTCATTGTATTTGTTCCTATTGGAGATTGTTCCTTCAGCACCAATCTCTTTGATGCAACCTCCAGGAAACTAATACTGGCCACACATAAATTAAAAATAATATGTTTCAGAAGGTGAACGCGCGGACCACCGCGCCAGTCAGCATCAGATCAGACCGCCACGCAGAGCGGACATAGAAAGAGTTAGTGAGGGCTTGAGGGACAGCCCCTCAGAGTGCGCGCCCTCCTCGCATTATTTGCTGAAGTGATTTAGTAATATTGTTTTTTTGTACACTAAGCTTGTAATGTTTTTTGAGTGACTTCAATATAATGCGTTGTTAACATTCTATAGTGTCCCTAGTTTGTTTTCCCTACAGTTACCCTTGCAAATATTCAAACAAACGTTCATATCTTTTGATTGCGAGGACTTAGAAGTATGATTCTTTTACAGCACCTTCAAGGGACCCTAGACTTGAGTATTCAGTATAAATTTCAACTTGATACCTTCACGCGTTTCTGAGAAAAAGGGTGGTGACAGACAAACGGACGGACAGACAGACAGACAGGCGGACAACCGAGTGATCCTATAAGGGTTCCTTTTTTCCTCGTGACGGAACCCTAAAAACTGAGAAAAAGCGTACATAGATATTTTAAAATTAAATAGAATGTTTTACCATACAATTTCATCTGTTTATCATACCTACCGCAAAATAATGCCTGATTCTATAAATTACTTTCATCCGTTTAGTTTTGCAATGGATAATTATTATGTTATGAAAGATCCTTTTTTTTTTAAATATTCATTTTTCTTGGCGTCAAGTGTAAAGTGTAGGCACTGGCCTTTGCACAAAAATATTACTTTAACTCAAAATGCTATTGTGTTTAAAAAGAAAATGGGTAATTAAAATGTTATGTATGATTCGTCCTAATGGTCGTTGGAAAACAAAGGAAGCATTGTAGTTAAACCAGTTTAAATTTGCCTCAGCCATCTAGTGGTCTGAGCATTAGGCTCTTAATATGAAAGCTAGTATAATAGTATTTTGCACTCACAGTACTATTTTATTTGTGACAAATATGAGAAATAACTATAAAAAAATTAAACCGCAAACAGGATATGAATTGCGTCAGCGTCTTTGGAATACCGTCCCAACTAGTGTTGCAGGACTATCGATAGTTTGACTATCGATAGTTGACCTTAAAAATCAGTTAGAATATCGATAGTCCTATCGATAGTATCGATACTATCGATAGTATCGATAGCTTTGGAAATCAATAGTATTGGTTGTATTCAATACTATCGATACTATCGATAGTATTGCTTTCCAATAGTATCGATAGTATCAATAGTTTATAATCGATACTATCGATAGTATCGATAGTATTGATACACTATTGCTTACAAACAATCGATAGTATCGATTGTTGCAAAAACTATCGATAGTATTGAACTATCGATAGTTCGTGAAAATTCAATAGTATTGCTTTTGATTTGTTGTCTATGTGGTGGTTCGTGTAATGAAATGTATTGTGCACATAAACTTAAATAATTATAGGAACACGAACTAAAATTGAATATATTTCATTACACGAACCACCACATAAACAACAAATCAAAAGCGATACTATTGAATTTCACGAACTATCGATAGTTCAATACTATCGATAGTTTTTGCAACAATCGATACTATCGATTGTTTGTAAGCAATAGTATATCAATACTATCGATACTATCGATAGTATCGGGAAACAAATTAAGTATTACATGTCAAAGAAGTTTAGAACGTTGGGACGGTATTCCGAAGACGAAGGTTTAAATTCTGTCCGCGGTTGAATTTTTGATTTGTGATTTCTCATATTTCTAGTGAATTTCGTGTGACAGAATATTGTGAGATTAAGCAAACAACTGAAACATTAAATAACTCGGTTCAACAACACCCACGGAGTAAATATCTTATCATTAAACATAAAAACCACCCTCCCCATAGCATTCAACGTGCATCACAAACAAGGGACAATATAAAAATGTTCGCTGCTAACAGAATAAACTGTGAGAAATACCCGAGTGCCGACCGAGACCGTCATTTGTATGAGGCTTACCGGCAACAACCGTGACTGCCGGTACCGTAGAATAACCCACGGATATAGTGCTAAAAATAAAATTTGGATAGCTTTTTTAGTTTAGGATAAAAGGTTTTGTAGACATTTAAGGTGAATACATATTTATGTACTTATATGAATCTAAACATTCACTTGCCGTAGGAGGTCAACTATAAGTAACAAGGAGTTTAAAAATACTCGTAGCTCCTGCACACTTGTCTTTCTTTACGTACACTTTTTTTGTAATAAAAAATATGTACGTAAAAAAATAACAGCTAATATGAAAACACTAATTTTAATTTAATCAGTTTCAGCATTTGATTTTTTATGCTTTTCTCTACAAGAGGTTTTGAACTGAATATTGTTAAAAGATACCTAGACTAAAAAGCAACAATTTCATTTAAAAATAATATAATTTTAAAAACTTTTTTTTTTCTAAATTTGAGTTTAATATTATGTTTCAATCTTTCAATTAAGGTATAATTTCCATTCTTTTTTTTACTTTTTAACATCTTAACCACCATAGAATCTTAAAAGGATTGATCTGAAATAAACACATATACCTAAATTGAATGCAGCTCCTCTAGAAACATTTTCCATTGAAGTATCGAAAGCTTCAAAGCTAGCTGTTGATTATTCTTCAGTTTACGCTCGCCATTTTTCATAACTCAGTGTTAGAAAACCAATCAATTTTACTGTATTGCATTCGCATTTCTGAAAATAGAGTTTTGGTTTGAATTGTTTGCGGCTTGGTTTTGTATTTCACTATTTGCTAAACCAGATTGATGAGATGACTGACCTGGAGTGTGAAAACGAAAAAAAATTCACAATTTAATATTTCGTACAATAAGTACGTCTTAATCATCAACGATACATTCGGTAAACTAGAGACAATTTATGTATAATATTGATAACAAATAAAAATAAACCTTTCCATGAAATATGGGTAGGTAAGTAATATTTCTTTCTCATGCTTTTACATATAGGATCCAGAAAAGACCATTGGAAAAGAAAGAATATAAATTATTAATATTTTTAGTATAAATATTAATTAAATCTATTCACTCATAGAATGAAAAGCATTTTTATTTTATCATACCTATCTACATATGCCATGTACCTTATGATTACTTCCTATGTACGGCATCAAACGTTCTCGAAATGAGAGCGACAATGCATCACTGTCAGCTCCGAGACTATTCAATAAGGAATCTTTTCATTTCATGGCGCATTGGATTCTTGTTTCCGATATGACGAGAGAGGGCGCTGACGTGCAATTATTGGAGGGTAATGTAGTGAGAGCAGCTTCCATGAAAGCAAAATGATGCATTCCTCACTTTAAGTCGATAGGAAATAACTTTTCTCTTATATAAATAAATTTGGTTGAAACAAAAATACTAATGCCAATTGAACAAAAAAATACGTTTACGAAACTACTTATAAGTACCTACTGTATTTATTGTTATTACCTTATACTGTGTATTGTTAAAATCATCATTCGAAGTGAATATCAATGTAACAAATTATAGTTTAATAGATTGGAAAATTGTGATTGGTTAAATTTTATATGACGCACGCCCGAAGGCCCTATTATTTCGTTGGATTTCTAAGCAATTTGCCATAACATAGTTTCACATAGTTTTTCCGCCAAATTCTCTTATGTAGGTAACATGCTTTTGGTTTATTTTTGTAAATAGCTACAGATACCTGTCAAAAGAAGCAAAAATACATTCTAATATTTTCTTCACAACACTCGCAGATTGAATTTCCAAACCACAAAATATCTCGCAAACCTCGGAGACAACAATTCAGCCTTAATTTTCGTGATGAAAATGACAGTCATGACTCGACTGCGTACAGAAAGACAGACGCTTCTCAGACTGGCAGGTGAGTGAGTTTGTAATTGTTTCCAGTTTCTGAGTGACGTATTCTCGCTTCATGTTCGAAAACTACGGTAAATGTTTTCTAGTTTTGACTTCAGGAGAAATATTTTTGAACACGATCAGTCTTACTACTATCTAGATTCGAGTAGCAGCAATGCTTCAAAAATATTTCTGAATTACTTCAGAAGAAGACATTCTAAATCAATCATTATTAAAATCAACACTTACCTTACCTACTAACTTCGTAATTTGAAAATATTTTTCACATTTAAACACTGGAAAATATAACATAGGTTAGTAGGTATTACTTCAATTGGGCCAAGGTAAAGGTAAATTTTTTGAATTCAAATTATTCAAACATACCAAAATTGTTTGTATCAAATAGAAAAAAAAATACTATCGTAAGCTACCTACATTCATCGAGACACCGATTATCAAGGCCTAGCTGTCTTCCTAAATCATCGGTTGATGGGTGCAGAGCCTTGGCTGCTCGCCAGTTGATCGCTGACAGGAATTGACTTATTGCTTGATGAACTTAACTCGACTTTGTGCATAAATCAAACTAAAATGGCTGCGACGTGTGCATCCGGAATAAACTTTTTTTTTTTTCTGAGTTTCAAGTGATTTTGTGTTTGCGTTGAATAATCTTACTTCTTTACAAAACTTATCAAATGATGATGATTTTTTAAAAAAAAGTGTTAAGTCCTAATATTATTAAGAAAAAAATTGTTTACATAAACGAAAAATACATAACTAGTTTGTATACATTTCAACTTGAATACTTACTTATATCCTTCGATACAATTAGGTAATATCACATGACTAAGTACCTAAGTAATATTGTTAGCCCGTAACTCTGTTATAACATGCTTAAGCGTAGTAACAGTTCGACTTCTTTTTTCTTGCCAGCCTTTTCTAAGTATCGTTATATTTGAAAGTCAACTTAGCAATCGCTTATTTATCTATTAAAAGAAAAGCTCGAAAGCAAAGCCATTAGGAGGTGTCGTCGTAAACCTGTCACGCCGTCAGCGCCGTGACAACTGGCTTCGCGCCAGGAATAGATCGCACGCCAGCTCCAGGTTTCACCTATGTCTTACACGTAATAGGTACCTGAGATGTTTTTCCTTACTTGTTTTAGTTTCAAATTACCGACTGTACAATCAAACAGGAAAAGTTAGCTAACTAGCTTACTTTAATTAAAACAAAATCGTCGCTTGTGTGTTTTGTGCATTAGTTTCAGATTTCACTATGCTATTACAACCCCGCTTTACAATTTCACAACTATTTAATACATGGTGTAAGAGACAGTTTCCCGCAAAATGATGAGGGGTTGCTCCGTCAAGGAAACTTAACAACGTTTACGAACAAATTCTTTCCGGAATACTTGCCTAATCTAGGTCGTAATTTTGTCTGGAGAAGTAATTTGTTCACAGCCTGAAATAATTTCTTTTTAAAAGTGGTTCAGTTTCATTATCTGATTAATTGGGTGGTAATGTTTGTCTTAGAGAAGGGTTAGGTGTAGTTGTAGGTGTACCAGTTAATATACAGATGGTAATGTACTCATTTCTTCAGGTAGGGTTGTACACCGGTTTATTGTTTGAAAAGAAAATCTGTCTTTGTGTTTGTTAGTTATGAATGTAGGGTCGGGGCGGGGGAAGGAAAGGCAGAATAACTCAATTTCTTTCTCTTATCATCGTCTATAGAAATACACCCATACAGCCATCGTCGTTCGGAAACTACCATGAAGATCCAATCCCACACTCGGCCGTCCTGCACCATGTCTGCCCTCAGATATGCACACACCACATGCATTCAATATTTAACTAATTGTTTTTGTTTGTTATTAATTCGTTTTAACTTGAAAGAGGATGATGTTGTATAATAATACTTAATAATAATGGTATTTGCAAAATAAAATTAGTTTTTCAGAGTCACTTGAAATTGCTGGTTTTATTTTTAGTTTAATGCTTAATTTTATATCTTAATCTAAAACGTTTAAATTTTTCGTCACGGTATGTACTTTCTATGGTATATATTTATGTTCATTTTTGACGTCAGACAAACACGTCTGAATAATTACTGAGTTATAAATAAAGTTAATGAACGCGGATGCTGTTATACTTCAATAAAACTTTTAAACCTTTCGTTTCTTTGTATCTTAATGACAATGATCAAAGGACCTTATGGTATGAAATGAAACAATTTTATGATGAAACTTAAATGGAAGTACAAGTTTTATATGTCAGGTCGTTAAAAATTATGGTTTCCTTCCTCTGGTGCTTCAATGAGAAATACGAGTCTGAAAGTAATTACTTTTGAGAGTTTTCTCGTCGTACAACTTTAAATAGGTATCTAGGTACTTATTTCAATCAGTTTGACAGGTTCGGAAAATTCTTAGATAATGTTCTTATTTCTTGACCTTTTTTTGACAGAAATTCCTTCAGAGGTAAATTCAGTGCTTCCAAATTACGATTTCCAACAAAGTAAGTATTTACAAATCTACTGTGTTCACTATACTACTTGGTTATTATTTCTTGCAATCTTTATTTACATTGAAGTGCGTGACTCTCGGAGCATGCAATTTCGCAGACCCGCTGGAAAGACATTGAAACTTAAATAAGTGACGTAAATTTCTGTACTCAATGTCCATATTTCCAATAGCTTAGTATTCGAAGAGTGATAAGGCAGGCGGCAGCTTAAGCTGGTGTCCCCATTTAAAGATTTCTAGCTGCATCATGTAAAACCAAAACAAAAATGCTAGACTACGTTTATCCGAACTACTGTACCATTCACACCCTCACAAATGTGGGTGTTTTGGTCATTTCACAAAAATATACGACACGGATCTTTGAAATTAATAACATTAACAGATAAAGAAAATATTTTCTAAACTTTGGAATATTTCAAATAGGGAAATATTAAATTCCAATCATTTTTCAACACTAGAAAGACATTTGGGATTTCATTATGAAGTTTGGAAAGTATCAAGTTATCCATAGAAATACAATGAATTAATAATTTCTTAGAATCATTGAAAAGTCTGTGAAAAATACAGAAAGTATTGAAAATAAAGTTAGTTTTATGTAGAATAATTAAATTCAAGCTACATTCGATCAAATACGATCGTCTCAAAGCATTAAATAATTTTAATTACTATAAAAAAATATGAAGGCTGTATATGCATAACCTTTGCAAGATACTGAAGTTTCAGGAATAAAAATGTTAAGAAAATTATTTAATCTGTGGAGGACAATGAGCGGACCATTGAATTACTGTTATGTTAACACATAGAACAGCCACTGTGAAAACTACATGTACCTTTCTTAATTGTGACATGGAGTGTCTTCTCCATACAACCTAAAATTCGATGGTTCTGAGAAACGAAAACATATATTTTCGCTTGGAAAATTTTTGAAAAACGAATCTGTACGGAACATTTTTTTTGAAAAATGATTCCGTACTGAACGTTTTTCGTAGAAAAATTTTGTAATGCGATCGAGCTTGTGGTTTATGATTTTGAAATTGGAACCTTGTCACATACAACATAAAGATGAATTTGTACTGAAGCGAACGAAACAAATTTATTATCAGGATAGATAGCTTTTATGAAAAGTTGGATTGTTTTTCTCATTACAGATTTAAAATTTGATTAAATTGAACTCCCCCTTACCCCTTTCCCCAAAGCCCAAATGGAAAAATGGACGGACTTGACGAGAAGAGAGTTCAAATCGTGTCGGAGTGGGCCGGCCTTCGCAAGGAGATAGCGGGGCTGGAGGAAAAACTTAAAAAGAAAAGAATCATTTCAAGGAGCTGGAACGGAGCAACCTTTTTCTGGGAAACCTCAAAGACCTGGTTTCAAAGAGAAAGAGAAAGGCCCCTCCCCCGAAGAGCAAATCGGAGAAGAAGGGAGACCCCCCGAGCCCAGAGAGGGTTCCTCCACAAAGAAGAGGAAGATTAGTGACGACTCCGGAACCCCGAAGAACGCGAAAACCAGTCTTCGAATAAAATCTCCTGTTCCCCCCGCTCCCAAAAACCGAAGGAGACCGTCCACCGAGTCAGCCGAAGGGGACGGATTCATGAGGGAGCTAGCGCGCGAGATGAAGGACCCGGAGGGGAGAAAGGCTCTCCTCGTACTGCTGAGGGAGAGGGAAGCAGAGGACGCCGGGAGAACCGCTTCTGTCGAAACCGAGGTCTCGGAGACCCCAACAACCTAATTCCTTTGTAAGTTTTTCAAAATAAAAATGCCTTTGATTTTGATAAGTCTTTTATTTCTTTCCCTAAAAAAATAAAATAAAAAAATTGGCAGGTTTACGTTTAGGACAATGCAGGGAGGCTTATCGTTACATTTTGGTGCCGTGACCAGGATATTTCGATGTGGTGTGTTACTATGGTTTTTAGTTATCTTTAGCGTATGATTTTTTTTGTTGTTTCATTTAATTTTACTAATATACCTATTAAAAGTTGACTACAGGGTGTGATCATTCTAATGATCGCACATTTTGCTGCCCGTGAAGCGGAGCGAGGAAGTTGAAGGTAATAATACTTAATAATAATGGTATTTGAAAAATAAAATTAGTTTTTCAGAGTCACTAGAAATTGCTGGTTTTATTTTTAGTTTAGTTTAGTAATTTTATATCTTAATCTAAAACGTTTAAATTTTTCGTCACGGTATGTACTTTCTATGGTATATATTTATGTTCATTTTTGACGTCAGACAAACACGTCTGAATAATTACTGAGTTATAAATAAAGTTGAACGCGGATGCTGTTATACTTCATTAAAACTTTTAAACCTTTCGTTTCTTTGTATCTTAATGACAATGATCAAAGGACCTTATGGTATGAAATGAAACAATTTTATGATGAAACTTAAATGGAAGTACAAGTTTTATATGTCAGGTCGTTAAAAATTATGGTTTCCTTCCTCTGGTGCTTCAATGAAAAATACGAGTCTGAAAGTAATTACTTTTGAGAGTTTTCTCGTCGTACAACTTTAAAATAGGTATCTACTTATTTCAATCAGTTTGACAGGTTCGGAAAACGGCAGCAGACGCGTGTAAGTGTCAGCGATTGGCGTCAGGCCAGCTGCCGGCGTTACAGACGTGACTGCTGTAATGCGGTAGAGTCCTAGAAAATGGGATTCTGATTTAAATTCGACTATTTATAATGATAACTAAGCTGGTGTCCCCATTTAAAGATTTCTAGCTGCATAATGTAAAACCAAAACAAAAATGCTAGACTACGTTTAGCCGAACTACCCAATGACCCTTAGTTCTGAAATATTGTGTAGGTATTATTAAATAAATATTATCAATACTTATATAGTTTTCAGTTCATGGCTATTGTATCGTAAGGATCTAACTGTCGAATATAATTAGATGCCGATTGTCGACAGTGAGCCAGAACTCTTAAACTGTGTAACTAGTTTCGACTGCAGGGTCCAATTTACTTGCAGTTTCGAGTTAAGAATGTTAGAAGTTGAAAAGCGAGCATTTACGAAGTAGACACATTTAGTTGGAAATCTGAACGTTACTGCATTTCAACAGAATAATATTAAAAACCCTTTTTTTGTACTGACCCTATAGCAAATTAGTTTTTTATTTACATAATAATACATACAAACATATACTAACTTTTCTCTGGATTGGAACAACAAAATAAAACATTATAAAACAAAAGGTATTTTATCCGCGTACAATCCGCATAGTAAGCACGCTATGAATAGTTGCATATTGTTATTGAAACAGTGAGAACAAACGCTCCAGCGCCGAAACTAAGCTCAAACAGTGTCGGCAGCTTTGCGGTCAAAACCGATTCCAACCGAATACATACCAGCGGAAAATGTTTCCGCTTGTTGATGAATGTTGCATGTTTTTGCTGAACACAAAATATTAATAGCTTGTTAGATTTTAAACGTGGCTTTTAAAATATTTATGGACCGTTTTGTTGCACTTTTATAAACTCCTTTTACAACGCATGTTATTTGTAACGTGGCATGTTAAATTCAGATTTATAATAAATTAAATTTTAGGTATAGTGATTTTCACATTTAAGGTAGGTACTGCAATCGATGTGGGTACAGGTAGATCAGGATGACGGGGATAAAAGATACTGGCATAATATAAAGGACCACACCAGGAAAATGGTAGAAAACGGCTAAGAAGAGAATAAAAGAGGTAGACACAGCAAATTAAGAATTTCTTTGTTCAGTTTTGAAGGTTTCTTATATGAAACTAAAAAAAAACACTATCGTGCTTATTTACAAGTGAATATTCAAAACATATGTAGTAATTTATGCTGCCATGTTTTTTTAATTGCCTAAAGGACTTGAAAATAAAACAAGATGAAGCTGTGAACTAGGTCAGGAGATTTGTACTAGAGGGCTTTCGCCTGCTACATTTTTTATTTCTCTCTTTTTATGCTTTTGCACTTCCCTTATGCAAATCAGCGGAGTGAACTGATCTCAGTATGTTTTATTTCTTTGTTTTCATTTTCGGGTCTTACTATACGTATATGTTTGTTTCCTTTTGTTTAGACTTTTCTGAATCCTTTTACGTGTGCTTTTGCCTATCGATCGCTGGACTATTATTATTGTGACTGCCTCTTGTAACATATGAAATTGTGTACGAACTTTTTAAATTTTAGGTTTACTATTGACAACCAAACCTACCTTCTCTCTTAGGCTTCTCTTTCGGTATAATTGATTCGTGTTTAAACAAATATTTGATGGAAATTCAATACAGTAACAATAATTATTATCTAAAGAAAATCTTATTATTTCCATCATAGCGCGATGGAATCTCCCATTATGAAAAGAATTTCATCAAATTTTCTTACTTACATTTTAATTTCTCCTTTGAAGTTCACAACTCGATTCTTATTAATGTTGTGAAAAAATGATTTCAAAAATCTCTAAGACGTATTAATAGTATACTTTTGTAACGATGCGTTACGTTTCACCTCATTTTGCGCACCTCAAATCCATTACTGGCCACCTTTTTGACTTTGATACAAATCCAATTCAAATTTCGAATCATCACTTTCATTTCTCTTTTTTCATCCATCAGAACCATAATTCCTTCAAAATTCTTCGAGTGATCACAAGCCTTTTTATATTACGTATTTATTTTAAAGTTCTTCATCTTTATATAATTCTCTGAAATAAAAGTGAATTATACACAATTACAAACGGCACGCCTGTCACACTTTTGTACAATAATACCGAGCAATTATTATTCTTCCAAAGAAATAATTCGATCTAGATTTTATTTTCCCTGATTAGGGATAACAGGATTTCATCATAATACCTATATTTTCTTTACAGTTTTCATTGAAGGAAAGGCATATTTTTTAACTTTTATTTAATTATCAATGTTTTTTAGATAAATCCACAAGCACAAACCTACCCTTAAGTATCCAAAAATACTTAATTCAACAAAAAGAGACATTTCACACAATAGATCACTGAAAGGGTGAAAATCCATTTGCTGTGAAATTGTGCAGATGGAGTGAAAATTAATTACGCGTACAGAGAGAGATTGAGCGTTTCTTTTATTCGGAAAAAACTCAATTTGCGCTCGGAGGACTCGAAGTCAATATATTTAAGTATAGGAATTATTTTGTTGTTGTTTACAACTGGTACCATCTTACAAGATTTTTTTTAAAGCTTAAACAAAATAAACAAGCCCGATGGTGTAGTGGTTATGGCCCCCATCACGTACCAATGAGTTTTTCGGTTTTCGAATTTCATATTATGTACTTACGTTTATTCGGCGCTTTTACGGTGAAGGAAAATATAGTGAGGTAACCTGCATACACCTACGAAGTTATTCAAAGGTTGTGTGTGAAGTCGACAAATCCGTAATAGGCTAAGTGATCGACCAAAACCCGATTGCTCTATTCTGGGGTAGGTAATAGGGTCGTGCAACTTGGTGGGGACGAATATAAGCTGATGATGATGATGAAATAAAATAAAGTAGCAAGATCTAAAACTATAAGAATAGTGTAAGGCTGTATGAAGTTTATTTCCTTCACACTCGCGCTATTATTATACTCTTTGGGCAGTACGAGTCGGCCATGTCACGGGTGTGCATGGTTTTCAATAGAACCTACAAAAAACTATAATAATTAAAATATATTATTGTTCCTCGTAACGTAAGCAGTTGTCTTATTATAATAGCAAAATTTTTATTTGTGTCTTCAGAAGCTCTCTTTCTTTTTTCTCTAGGTACGTTTTTGTTATTTTCCAAAATATTTTTCTGTTGGTTAGGTCTGAAAATCTTTGAGGTCAATGATTTTATTTCATTGTTGTTTTAAAACTTTTCTGCTTATATACCTATATTTCCTGTCTCGAAAACAAAGCATCGTAAGTATAACAATTCTGTACCAAACACTTATACTTTCGATTTATACATAAAAAACTTGATGATTTTTAGAAACCACAAACTAGAAGACACCATTGGAAAATTCCTTTGCGACAAAGTTTTATGGGGTTATAAACATTGCACTCAAAAGCACTCAACTAAAGGCAGCTTTGACTTGGTCACTGGAATGGGCAACACTGTTTCACATGAAGCAGGGACTGTAATGTATGTACAGCGCTTGCCAAAGTTATTTCAGTTTGCAATTCAGAAGCAATGTTGTGGGTAGATTTTGAAACATGGTAATACTGTGCACAATGATTTGTCATCGTAACTGAAGTCTTATTGTAAATTACATAAATTATTTATGGTTTTCGCAGGCGGTAAACCATCGGTTTAGAAAATTAAACGTGCCATTTTACAGGCTAAGGGGTTCATCCATTCGTTGGACAATTTAACGATCTGCACGGAAAAATAAAAACAAAAATACTAAGTACTTAATGTCCAAAAAATAAGCACATTCAACACTTTGTCAGAAATGATACGCATCAGCACGACGTAACTGTCTCAAGGGAAATTAATGTCTACAATCTTTTCTACACGAGCTGCTCGTCGTCGATCGAAAAAATAGATTTTCATATGAAAAATGAGATGAAATAAGTATTCACTTTCTTTGATGAGATGTTGGGTAATTGTATGGACTATTTTTGAAGACGAAGTGCGTAAAATGAATAGTATGAGTGATAATGGATTGCTGGGGTCTGTAAATAGTAATAAATTATAAATAAACAAAGCCTCACCCAGTACTACAATATACAAAAAACCCTCGTTTATTTTTATCTCTATTATAGTAGCGTCAAGAATAATACATATTTGATAAAAAAAAATATGTAGGTAATAAATTTTGCTCTTAGTTCGAACGTACACTTCCTGGAAACAGAATTTGCAAAAAACATAATAAGGAATTGAAAGATAATGCAGTGTACTCATTGAGTATATGATTTTTGTGTGCATTACGCATCCCGTAACTTTTTTGTTGCCATTCTTTCAGCAGCTCTACCAAAATAAAATAAACTTCCTGTGTTTTCTTCAATATTCAGATATTTACCGGAATAGAAAAACTGTATTTGAAGACACTTGAATACAATCGAAGTCTTTCCTCAAAAGAAACATCTCATTATTTCTTTGATCATTTATTTTAATTTAAACATTGAAAGTAGATAAGCTTCCAAAGTATTTTTGATCACATTGTTGGTAGATATTTTATCTTTACCACCATTATTTTCGAAGAGAAACTGCAGAGAAGCTTTTGCCCAGCAGTGGGACACTAATGGCTAGACAAGACAAGACCATTATTTTCAATAAAGGTACAAAGAAATTTGTTCAAAACCAATAAAATACAGAATATTGTGCACAAAGAACTAAGCCCAACAATATTAATATGAATGTAAGTTCTGATATCTTGTTAGCTACATTACAGTAACCTTGAAGCGACGTTATGGGCTTATTTCCTTCTTCTTGGCAAAGTATCTTTTAAAATACTTAAATAATACTTATTCAGTTAAAAAACTTTGAAAGCCTAAATAAGTATTTTATACTTTCATACTGAGAAATTTTGCTAAATAAATACAAAAAAAAAAACGCTTATTTTCTGGAAGTCTTTTGGGACAGATTCGGAACATGAAGAGAGAGTTACGGACACACACGAACCCAATCGCGCTAAATGGGCAGGTAATCCTTTGGGACCCAAGTGTCTGGGAAATAGCAGCTGTATCGATACGGGAGATTGAAAATCGTGAAGCTTTTTCCTACAAATGAAATATTGTTACAGACCTACACTTTTCAATAATTATAAAGATTAGAATTGAAGAAATACTAAGTGACGCAAAAACTTTATCAAATAAGGACTGATTGATTTATATTGGTCGGTAGGTAGAGAGTAGTATTTTTTTTTGCATTGACTTGCAGCACTCAAAATCCTTGTTTTGAGAAACGTTAAACAAATAGCTATATTACTAAATTGTAAAGCTTTAAATTATGTATTGACAAAATACTGAAAGTTCTAACCCCCTTTATCTCCATAATTACGACTCCTTTAATACCTCAATTTATTCCTCCTTCTACTCAATTTATTCTGTCGAAGGCTTATAAAGGTACACATGACTGACATAACTGGATCTCTAACACCATTCGAACTTCTTTGAAACGAAGGGTATTATTAAATTGGTCGGTTTTGTCCTTCCGAGAGTCGACACACTGGTCCCGTCTGACATAGGTTTAATACAGCTTTGCATACTAATTAATTCGACTCCCAAATCGGATTATTACTTACTCAAAATTAGAATTTTGCAGGCACTGAAAGCTCGAGCGCCCATATAATTATGCAAGGATTTAGACTTGTTTTTCGCAACTGACATAAGTCAGATGTAAATTTTTGCATGTTTGATGAGCTTGTTGCTGAGATTAAGCAAGAAAATGCTATATTTGAAACTCTAATAAATTTTTGTACAGACAAAATGAGAGAAAGACTTTTCCTCGAATTTTTCTATGACAAGAATAAACTCCCCTTGATAAGAATCTCATTTATATTATTGGTTAGACAGAAAAAAACGAACGAAGTCAAACAAAATCGGTGCTTCAAGTACATTTCAATTCTTATTTTACAGTAGGTACATCACTCTCATTTCAGTTTATTAAAAAGTCAAAATCAAATTTAACAATATTAAACGCACACTGTCAGCTACACTAAAAGCACTAATGGCTTTCGCTCTGCATTATTTGGGGCGCATCTGCCCGGAACAAGCTTATGAAAATTTCTGACTTAAAGAGTAACTTTTTTTTCAAAGTTTACAAATAAAAAGCATTTGAATGTCTATCGCGATCCAAGTGTTTTTAGTGTAGCTGACAGTGTGCGTTTAATATTGTTAAATTTGATTTTGACTTTTTAATAAACTGAAATGAGAGTGATGTACCTACTGTAAAATAAGAATTGAAATGTACTTGAAGCACCGATTTTCATTAAATTCAAAATAATATTTGTTACTTTTTCCCTGAAGAGTGACGTTTTTGATGATGAAAATTTGATTAAAAACGACAAAATATTAAATTTATCTTTTATAATGATTTTAAAAACGGTTAGAAATTATTGAAATATTATTATTGTATTAATAGAATCCCTTTCACATGTAATTCTATGGTACTATGTACTTATACGTACTACAGTCAGCAAAGGAGATATCTAAGCAGGCCTGTGTTCAAATCGGATAAAGTTATTTTAGAAGGTTATTAATCGGTTGTCATGAAAGTTCGTAGGCATATTTGCACAATTTATTTACTGCAACAAATAAACGAATTTTCATAAAAATATACAAAAAAAATCCTAAAATAAATACATTCGCTTCGAGCGGCTCTGCCCAGTAATCGTCTTTGATGTGCTGACTGTACCTATCATAATATTTATGCTAAAAAGAAACATAACTTTGGTACCCTATACCTAGTAATGAAAAATATTTCTAACCGAAGTTATGTTAGAAATCTACGCTAATTACAAATTGTAGGAAATAAATCATCCATAAAATCCAAGTAGTGATGTCGTTACAAGGATTTATTGAATTTAATCCATCGGATAGTTTGAGGCGGTTGAGAAGTAATAATGGCACGAAATGGTTTTGTGGTACAAATGTAAGATCAAATCGTTTCAATCTTACATTACCTTTTACGGTATGTCGTATACTTAGACGGATGTCATGTGGATCAGATTATGATACCTTTGTACTTGGAGGAAATAAAAATTTTCCCGACATTCAGAGAAAAGTGTAATTCATGTGGCTGAAATGGTTTTACAATATCGCATACACAATTTTACTCTTAATCTGTATTAAAACCATAACAATAAAATATGTTCTACATTAGTTTCCGGTAAAATGAAGACCCTAAATCGAATATTCCCATTACGGTATTGCCAAAATGGGCTCAATTACTCCATTTATAATATTTTATTGGTTAGTGACGTTTTATTTAGTCTGCGATAAGGAAAATTATGGGGTTGTTATACTTTTTAGTTTAATGATTATAATAATGTATGATGTTAGCAACAATTATACTCTCAGAACTGAATTTAAACAAAAAATCTGTATTATAATTGCATAAACAACTATCTCAACAGACCAGAGAAGACAGAAACAGTTGAAACAATAAAGCAAAAGCGAGCTTGCTTAGGAGCCAAAAAGGATTTACCAAATTGGTCCAAGTCGAACTCTCATGACTTGTACCAATTTGTTAAAGCTCACGGAACTGATTCGGACAGAGGATGAATTTTAACGAGTTTCGCTGCTGTGTACTTTGAGCGCACAGTAGACATGGTCGTCATTACTCGCGTGTTTACACTATGACATCTCTTGCTATGGAGAGAAATGGAACAATCATCTCGTAGCCATTGAATCTGATATAAAAGATGTATTGAATCGAGATAAAGCTGCTGGCTATTAATTGATGTTTAAAAGCTCAGTTGGTTCAAGCATTGACATACGGTTTTTTCTCAAATCTAAAAATATACTTAAAGGTATGGTTTTAGTATTTAATGCAGCGATTTCTTGTGTTATCTATCTTCTTAAGGGGCGAACAAAGCAAAAGTGCTGCCCTTTTCGTAATAAATTAATTGTATCTGAAATAAAACATTTTGATTATTATATTACAAAAAGCCACAAGATGAAATAATTGTTCATAATTTATTATTAGCTTAAATACTTAGTGTGAATTGCGACTCGATGGATTAAATAATGAAAAAATACTTTCATGTTGTGTGGCATACCGTAATATAATCATGATTTTATTTGTTTTTCAGATACCTACAATTAATTTATTTTGAAAATTTACAGCACCTCTGCTCTGTTACCACCTTAACTGATTTAGATAGAAGGATTATAGTGAAAATGATGACATCACTTATGTTATGTATATTAAATACTAAAACAGTATTGATCTTATTTTGAGGTCAATAAGTCTACAAATAAAGTCGTTGATACAGTAAAGGAAGCTTAGTTTCATTTTGAACGCAAAATAAGGTAAGTATCGTTAATATTTTGACTTTTTTGACCCTTTTGTGCCTCTAACTAAAATACAAGACACTGCGTGACGCATGTCACGTAAATAGCGCCCCTCGAGGGCTTCTGTCGGATAAAAGGTACAAAATAAGACCATTAGAGAGAGCATGCGTATTCTCATATTTACATATCTACGCACGGATGGTGTACAGGTACCTGAAATGTGTAGCGAACATAAAATATCTTATTAAAATGTGTTATTATTAATAAGTACATGTTCGTTCAGCCAGTAAAAAATATAAATAATTAGTTTGAGTCTATTAATATTTTAAACAATTTTGGTGTCATTCGCTATGGTATTTGCGATAATTTTTATGTCGACCTTGGCTTGCTCACCTCTGATGAAGAGCAGAGCAGAGTCAAGAGCAAACGAAAAAATATAAACTTGTATTAATTGAAGTACCTACGTACCTATACCTAACCTTTGTTAAACCTTTATTTTCTATAAGTAATATGATTTTATTCATACATCTAGCATGAATACATATTTACTACCAATACCAACAAAAAGAAGCCCAGACACAAATAACACACACAATAGAATCCAAACAAATAAGATTTTTGGAAAAAGAAAATACCGGCATGAAAATCTTTCAAATAATCTTCTTAGGATTCGCATACACGTACAAAAATAATCGTTTCTTTCTCTTATCAAAATGTTTGGTTAGAATAAACTTATTTTTGTCTGCCTAATATTTTGAACTCGTCAAACAATCACCGAACGAAGGGTATACTCGTACAAGGGGGCCATTTCATGGAAAACGTCATAAAGAAAGAGTATTATAGAGAGTACCTACACAGGAAATGAAATTTGAAAAACATTCGTTTTATAGGTTGTATTTGTAGTATAGAGACATTCATTCTTTATTACTTTCTTTTAGTATTATGCTTTATGTGCAATAAAGTAGGTATTATACTCTCTTTTATCTAAATAGTTTGTAATTTTTTTATTGTGTATTAGATTTCTTTATGCCGGAAACACTTATAATTATAATTGTGCTTTAGTACAAAAACTCTTTATTTTTCTTTTTTATGTACCTAAGTATTTATTTCAGCAATACAAAATAAATAATCCTCCACGTACCTATATAATTCCCAATAAACAGCAGTTTTATCTTTTCCATCATACGCAACCAATATCGCCCTGGCTTGATTGGATTACTGCTCAAATACACAATAATAATATTTTCTTGTTTAATCGGATATTTAATGTCTGTATTAGGTATAGGTATCGTTTGAACGAAGATCGTAAAATAATATTATTCGAATTAGATTTTCACTTGACATGCGTAAGAATAGATTAGGGTTATTGAAAGAGTACCTACTACCTAGAATCTGTTTTTTTTTAATGGGTTAACTCTTGACTCTAGACACAAAGGTCAACGATGACCGTGACATAGTCGACGATGGAGCTAGCTAACCCAGAAAACGCATGTTAAGGCACTGGTAGTCTCACGCACCGACGGAACACAGCAAGCTGTTTGGCGCCGGACTCCGGTGAGAGGGTGTGTTGCCGTTGCCCGGGGTGGACTACTAGGAGGTAGATCCCATACCACCCCATTGATTGATTTTTAAAGCAGATTGATTGTGATTGATTTTTAAAGCAATTTAAGTCTGTGAGAGAATATGTTGCTGCCTACACGACATATTCTCTTAACGTGGGATGTCAGATAGAAAGCCGAGTCATAAGGAGCTGAACGTCTCATCTGAAAATAACACATAGCACCATTTAAAACATCGAGTGAGATCCGATTGCAATGTCGTTATTTCTGAATGTCATTTCGCATCAATGAATATAATGTAGTATATATACTATTATAATATATATTATATTATTTACGATTACATTTAAAATTATCTTAATATTAAAAATTTGTTTGCTATCCTTCACCCAATTTTTAAATTCTTCTCCGTACTTTTATCTTAACTTAACGGTAGCTTTGAACTAAGCCCCATGTGTCTCAGTTGTTACACTTTATATGAGAAGTAATTTCCACATCTACTGTGATAATACCCATCGACCCTGTTCCAATAACATCCCTTGTAATTGTCTGCCGAGTGCTATAAGCCCTAATGTATTGAGTGTAAGCTCGTTATAGTATGTGATACGATAAATAAACACATGTACGTATATGGGCTCATTTACTGGTTTCCCGCAAAGATGTCTACATTTATAGTCATTATTTAACACACACAGTTCTACTAATTATTTAGTGGAAATTTGCTGAAAATCTGTATTTTTTATCATGACTTAGGACTTGAGATTTTTTATGTGTATAGGTATTAAATTAAACTTTTATGCAGGGTGTAGGAACGCAGTACTTTTTTTACACCGTGTACAAAGTAGTCGGCAAATTGATAGGTTGCTCCCATAAATCCTGAAATACAATCAAGACGAGACAGAAGCAAAGATTTTTTTAGTCTAGATTAGGACGAGCAAGGCGAGTGTTGAAAACGCTTTCGGGATATTAAGTGCGAAATGGCATGTTTTCCACAGACTGATGGAAACTGAAGATGAAACATTCTATAGCAGTTGTACAAGCTACCTGTGGTTTACACAACTTTTTGATTGATAGACAAGCAGAGCACTTCAATGGTCCTGCTGAAGTTACAAGGAAATCCTAACCAAAGGAGATCAACAAACTATGCATTTTTCTGTTTGAATTTGCTGATTATTTCCACCAATAAAACATTTTACATACTAACTAACCCCCTATATTTATCTATGATACTAACATACAAAAAAAAAAAATACATTTAGAAAATATTTTGTACATAACCTTATTTAATAAATTTGATTTCTTACCACCGTTGTTTCCAATTATTTCCGCTATACGGGGTGTAAGTGTAAGGGACAGCGTCCCTCAAACTTATAGGGGTTGCAGCAACCCGGTTGCTCAGTCAACAGAACTGAACAACTACCACCAGGGTTTTTTTTTAGGAAATGAAAATAAAAATTGCTTTTTCATACAAAACGACCAGCTCCATCAGACAATTTGTATGGAAAAGCAATTTTTTTTTCCTTGAAAAAAAAATCCTGGTTATAGTTGTTCAGTATCGTTGACTGAGCAACCCCTATCAGTTTGCAGGACGCTGTCCCTTACACCCAGTATAGTCCCATATTTTGTTTTTGATCCGGTTATTTTTATAGTCTGTTTTACTAGTATTGTATAATACAGAATAACTTTTAACATATTCAATGAGCATTTCAGTTTTCTCAGTTTCGCGCGCCATTTTTAATGTACCTAAATAAGTGCGGTCAATTTTAAGAACGACAACTAAATTAATTTTTATATTTTGTTTTATTACTTTCAAAATTGTTCAGTTGTCGAGTCACCATTGTTAACTAAATAAATTGACCAATTTCCCGGTGTTTTAATTGTACACGAACCGGCGAGTGGTGATCCGCCAGAAATATATTGATATCATGATTGAGAATGTTATAAATATTATGATATTGAACATTATGTAGAAAATATTTGTCAAGAATATTCATATTTATCAAGAAACTCCGGCACACCATTTTAATATACCCCATATTTGGCATTCCATCTATCACAGCCTCCCCTGTTGACACCCGCTCCTTCATAACAAGACGCGAAAATCTATATAAGATGACGTCAATTTGTACAGAAATGTATTATATAAAATACAATTTTTGCCAATTTACTCGACGTAACAAACTGATATTGCATTCCAAGGTATAAAACAAAGGTAGTAGCAATTCTTTTAAAGAACAAATTGGTATTTTTTAACGTTTTGTGTTATGTTTTATCAATACAACTTGGGAAACGTATAATGATAGTATTTTCAATTAAAATGGTTACTCGTCGATTTACTGCGCAGAGAATACCTTTCGTTAAAAAGTCTTTTAAATTTATATTATTTTATACACTAAAACTATTATTTTAATCTGAAATATGAAAGACAAGCTTAAGCATTCCAGAGGTCTTAGGTGTAAGTCCGGGTCTTGGTCGAAATGTTGAATGTTTACTACTTTGCTTGTATAATTAATAATTTGGTCACTACAATTTCAAGATACTATCAGCGGGTACCATCTTAATAAGGCAACTTAGAAAATAATATCTGGCTAATGTCAAAAAAGATACATTACTTAAGGGGCAAACAGAGCTGCGACGGTGGCACCAGCGCTTAAATCAAGCGTTTAAATGAATCGTGCCTGAAATACAAACATTTTACGTTTGGCGAAAATTGCAACTTTTCTCCATTTTATAATCTATAACTATCATAAATTCATAAGTAGTTAAGCTTAGTTTGAATTATAATATTTTGGGTTATAAAATGGAGAATTAATTGCAATTCTCGCCAAACGTAAAATATTCATGAAAATGTTTGTATTTCAGGCACAATTAATTTAAAACTGATGGCGCTGCCGTCGCGGCTCTGTTTGCCCCCTAAGAAGCTGGAACAGTAGCCCAGTAAAATTACTTTGTTTTAA
>JARACY010003219.1:0-35093 GCA_029255725.1 Scrobipalpa atriplicella
GCAGAAGTTAAATTAATAGAAATAGAAACTAACTGCTATTATCTCTAAAGCTCTTCGCCCTGCGGCTTCACCCACGGCTAAATGAGCTTTCCCGAAAGAATTATGTTAATTTCCCGAGGTATAAAGTGGAGGGAGTGGTATGTGTCCTTCTCATCATCATTCCGTTAATAATCCGTTCTACCGTTTAGACATGAAAGACAAACAAAGTTACTTTCGTATTTATAATATTAGTATTGATTGTTGTTTCTAGTTTGGTTAGGACATTGCAGGCTGATCACCTGTTTGTCCGAAAAGTAAGATGATCCATGCTATCGGATGGGCATGTAAATAGTCGGTCCTGCGCCTGATTTCTCTCTGGTCGTGTCAGTCAGTCTGTCCCATCAGAATAAGAGATTGAACGAATAGAGAGTGCACTTGTGTGTTGCGCAAACACTTGGGCACTTAAAACTAGTCCCGCGCAGTTGGCTGATCTCTGGAGATTGGCCGCCGTCACCGAAATCTGTTGGGAGGACTATATGGATTTGTTCGTTATGACCCTGGTCTAAACCAGTATCGATCATTGTTCAAAGTCGATAAGTGTAGTGTAGTTAACTAATCCAACCCCTTAGCATGCCGCCGCGCAATAACGAATGTATCGCATCTATCTGTCAAACTCCCATACAATTTGACAGATACACAGATGTGATAAAATGTGATATAAAACGGCTATCGCGGCTGGGCACCAGTATCCCACACACCTAGGGCACACTGCCTTCGCCTGAATAAATGTTCAGTCTTGGGTTAATTTCAACAATATGGTAAAAAAAAAACTTTTTACTTTTTTATCTCCCGCAAAGCACGTAAAATACACGTGAGCACATAGCCCTCTTTAGATAAAATTCCAGTCTACTGAATGATTATTTCTCTCTCAGCTAATGTCGTCCATTCAACAATATAAATTGGTTAGAGACATACACAGCTCAGCTAATTTATAAATCATTCATTATAATTAAAACTGATAACTTGCATTACACTTGGGGACAAAAATAATGGTCAATACATCAAAAATTATGTTGTATTTATTTTGAGTACAGAACTGTTTGTTACTAGTAAATTTGATATTCCTCCTAAACTAGTAGCAGCTCTTTAACGGTTCTTTAAGGAAATTATCGGTATTATGATTATCTAAAATTGGTACATAGCATTTTTTAATCCGACGCTTAGTTTTTTTTGTGCGTCTTGCCACGGACATAACCGCCACGCCGTAGCGCGCGCAGATTTGAACGATATTCTAAGGCATCACGGGCGATGGTTGCATATCTTGAAATCACAACCTTCTTAACTGCGTGGGTTACCTTGGAAGAGATTTAGCTGGCATGGCACATTCTATTGCTCCTGTCCAGCATGGAAGAAGCAGTTTCACGACAGACAACCCCAGAGCAGTATTTTATTTCAAGTTTTGCTCGCGAGTGTATAATCGTAGATCGTTATAATTAAACATACGTCTGGAGATAGTAAGCAATTGACCTAAGGGGGTCCTAATGGCCGTATCAGGAACTGCCAATCGTAAACAAGGCATGTAAAATAATTACACACGAGGACAATATTTAGAGAACATCTTTTGTTATAATTATAATAAATGTGAAAAACCGTTCATTGTTAAATATGAGACCAGCAGAGCTAAACGTGCGCCACGACATTTTTTTGTTGTTCCATTAATTGTGATCTAAATCCTACACCTCTCTATTCCCTACCTATTTTTAAATCACACCTGCAATTCATATTAATGTTCCATTACTTTTGTTTTTAAGTGTACACAGCAATATATCTACATTATTGTATGTTGAGAATTTTAAATTTACATTTACGAAGTATAATATATGTTTGAATAATGTAAGCGAAAGAATGCCACATCCGTCAAAGAGATCTCATAACATTTTTTATTTAAATTTTTGCATTGATAATACTTTTTATTTTACTGAAACTCCGTTCTCACATGGTATGCTGGGCCTGGTACATGGTTATTCTCTGCTTACATACATACATACATCCTATTCTTATTAGGTTCAGGCCGAAACACAACGAAATATACCGAAAATTAATAAAATACACGTACACCTCACGAACATAAACACTGCCACCTAACCGCCCATGGAATAATGAACATTCAATAAAATAAATGTCTTGTTGACATTTCTGTTGCACTGTAGTCTATCTTTGTTCTTTAAATATGCTTCAGTATAAGTTAGAGCAGTGCAAAATGCTATAATGCCGCCAAATTTAACGTTTAAAAAAGCACTTAGCTACTCTCCCGGAGCAGGCCGGCCGCCAGACGCGCGAAATAATTATCTCTCCCGGAGTGGGACAAATGCCACAAGCGCGCTAATTTCAAAATGACATCCGCCATTTTATGTCAACTTCTTTGTCTCCCGGAGCGGGAATTTGCCACACGAAGGGATATAAAATGTCGTTTTGAAGAGAGGGATAGATAGAATAGATTTATGATGGTATATCTCAGTGATTTTTTAATCAATTTAATTTTCTGTTTTCACTGTTGTAATTATAATTTTTTTTAAAAATTTTTTGTAAACAAGTTCAGATACGGATAATATTTTTTATGACTATTCTCTATTTATTATAATGATTGTATTGAATGTCAATTTATTTGCGCAGTAGCATTTCATTGCGACCTTCGATGTCCCAAGGTCAGATAAATCAAACAAATGTATGAGTGTATTGCTATGTTACCAGCACTGTACATAATTTCGGGTAGTTCATAAATATCTATTTTGATTCCATACTGGACTGGAAGGCAAACATCTAATAGGCCTCTGACATGGTTTGTGTAACGGCCACTATCAAAGACAGCGACCGGACCTACGGCGGAATCCGTTTTCTTCCAGAGAATCAGGTGGATTTAGCCTGCAATGTCCTAATCAAACTGGGGAAAATCTCACAAAGTGATAAATAGACAAATATCAACTTTGTGTTCCCCCCCTGGGAATCGAACCCGGGTTTTGTACTGTAAGAAAAGTTGACGTAAAGCTTCCTTTACTTTTCATAATAATAAGAGTATTATTATGGAACTGTACGATTGTCGGTTTTATAAATACATCGTTCACATCCGACAGGCGAGCGAGATATGATTTAATTCACAGGTACTTCAAATCACGCCTATAACTCTAATGGGGTAGGCAAAGGTGTCAATGGTTCTAATAAAACAGGCCAACCAATCTGGAATATTGAAGAGGACTTCGCAGATATACATTAAAAGTCAGTTAATTAAAAAAACTGACAGGGGTTAGAAAATGTCCGATCAAGGTGGTCATGGGGTAGTCAATTTTTTTTTCATCTTGTGAATGTTGTTCAGTTTCGTTGACTGAGCAACCCCTATCAGTTTGCGGGAAGCTGTCCCTCGTATTTTCTAAGCTGCCATGGGCTGACAACTTGTCACTACATTACCGCATGGTCTTACACGACCCTCAAACAAAAGTCCCGATGACATTTGTACCAGTAAGTGATTATTAAACCGGATTTTATATGACCGATTAAGTTAGGTTAGGTCAAGAATGATTATTATAATTGGCAGGTATAGAGATAAATATAATTAGAAGGTACAGAACACAGATTATATAATTTACCAGGTAGCTTTAGCGTCACTCGCTGCTAAATAAGTTTTCCCGTGGGAATGGTGTTTTTTCCCGCAGTAAAAAGTAGCCTATGTTACTCAGGGTGAACGTAGCTTTCTAACGGTGAAAGAATTTTCGAAATCGGTCCAGTAGTTTTAGAGTTTATTCGATACATACATACACACAAAAATACAAACCTTTCCTCTTTATAATATTCGTATAGATAGGCAACAGCATAAAGATATAATAAAAATCTTGGAAAACAGAAAAAAAGCTTGTGTAAGCACTTCCATGCTGGACTGTGTGAGATAGAAAAACATAGAATGTGCCAACTGCATCTCCTCCGGGCATGCTGTAAAAATCAGCTAAGGGATTCGAGGGTTTCAGTATTGTAATTAGGCGATGAGCTGACAACCTGTCACTATTAGCAATATACAGATCTATCTGGAATAACCCTCAAAACTTGTCAGACGTGGCGGAACGACCTTTGTTTAGATCGTTTACGCTCTGCCTACCCCATTAGGGATAAAGGCGTGATTATTATGTATGTATGTATGTATGTAAGCAGAGAATAACCATGTACCAGGCCCAGCATACCATGTGAGAACGGAGTTTCAGTAAAATAAAAAGTATTATCAATGCAAAAATTTAAAATAAAAAATGTTATGAGATCTCTTTGACGGATGTGGCATTCTTTCGCTTACATTATTCAAACATATATTATACTTCGTAAATGTAAATTTAAAATTCTCAACATACAATAATGTAGATATATTGCTGTGTACACTTAAAAACAAAAGTAATGGAACATTAATATGAATTGCAGGTGTGATTTAAAAATAGGTAGGGAATAGAGAGGTGTAGGATTTAGATCACAATTAATGGAACAACAAAAAAATGTCGTGGCGCACGTTAGCTCTGCTGGTCTCATATTTAACAATGAACGGTTTTTCACATTTATTATAATTATAACAAAAGATGTTCTCTAAATATTGTCCTCGTGTGTAATTATTTTACATGCCTTGTTTACGATTGGCAGTTCCTGATACGGCCATTAGGACCCCCTTAGGTCAATTGCTTACTATCTCCAGACGTATGTTTAATTATAACGATCTACGATTATACACTCGCGAGCAAACTTGAAATAAAATACTGCTCTGGGGTTGTCTGTCGTGAAACTGCTTCTTCCATGCTGGACAGGAGCAATAGAATGTGCCATGCCAGCTAAATCTCTTCCAAGGTAACCCCACGGCAGTTAAGAAGGTTGTGATTTCAAGATATGCAACCATCGCCCGTGATGCCTTAGAATATCGTTCAAATCTGCGCGCGCTACGGCGTGGCGGTTATGTCCGTGGCCAAGACGCACAAAAAAAACTAAGCGTCGGATTAAAAAATGCTATGTACCAATTTTAGATAATCATAATACCGATAATTTCCTTAAAGAACCGTTAAAGAGCTGCTACTAGTTTAGGAGGAATATCAAATTTACTAGTAACAAACAGTTCTGTACTCAAAATAAATACAACATAATTTTTGATGTATTGACCATTATTTTTGTCCCCAAGTGTAATGCAAGTTATCAGTTTTAATTATAATGAATGATTTATAAATTAGCTGAGCTGTGTATGTCTCTAACCAATTTATATTGTTGAATGGACGACATTTAGCTGAGAGAGAAATAATCATTCAGTAGACTGGAATTTTATCTAAAGAGGGCTATGTGCTCACGTGTATTTTACGTGCTTTGCGGGAGATAAAAAAGTAAAAAGTTTTTTTTTTACCATATTGTTGAAATTAACCCAAGACTGAACATTTATTCAGGCGAAGGGCAGTGTGCCCTAGGTGTGTGGGATACTGGTGCCCAGCCGCGATAGCCGTTTTATATCACATTTTATCACATCTGTGTATCTGTCAAATTGTATGGGAGTTTGACAGATAGATGCGATACATTCGTTATTGCGCGGCGGCATGCTAAGGGGTTGGATTAGTTAACTACACTACATTATCGACTTTGAACAATGATCGATACTGGTTTAGACCAGGGTCAATAACGAACAAATCCATATAGTCCTCCCAACAGATTTCGGTGACGGCGGCCAATCTCCCAGAGATCAGCCAACTGCGCGGGACTAGTTTTAAGTGCCCAAGTGTTTGCGCAACACACAAGTGCACTCTCTATTCGTTCAATCTCTTATTCTGATGGGACAGACTGACTGACACGACCAGAGAGAAATCAGGCGCAGGACCGACTATTTACATGCCCATCCGATAGCATGGATCATCTTACTTTTCGGACAAACAGGTGATCAGCCTGCAATGTCCTAACCAAACTAGAAACAACAATCAATACTAATATTATAAATACGAAAGTAACTTTGTTTGTCTTTCATGTCTAAACGGTAGAACGGATTATTAACGGAATGATGATGAGAAGGACACATACCACTCCCTCCACTTTATACCTCGGGAAATTAACATAATTCTTTCGGGAAAGCTCATTTAGCCGTGGGTGAAGCCGCAGGGCGAAGAGCTTTAGAGATAATAGCAGTTAAGTTTCTATTTCTATTAATTTAACTTCTGCATTTTTGTCATTACTCCGTGATTATTAGAATATTTAGAATAATCAAAACACATTACCTAGTACTATTATATATTCTGTGACATTACATAAAAAATAACTGTAGATACTTAATCCATAAGTATTTTAATGTATTCAAGAGGTATGATATTTATCTATATGTATAGGTACATAGTAATAGTCGTCTAACTAGTTTGGTAGACTGGTTTAAACCTTGTTTAAGGTAGTGACGTACAGATACTATGGCAAAAAGTGGTCAAGTGCGCGTAGGAAGTACGCATTCTCGGAACTAACGAGTGTTTAGTTTCCGTACACATTTTTCCTACAAAAATGTCCAGTTAGTTTATTCGTAAAATAAACAAACGAATAGACAATGGCTGTGCGAATACGAATATAAAACGAATGACTCGCGCATTTTTCGCCATTTCTGAATGGATCGATTCACTGAATGGTGTTTTGCGTTTTCAACGAATACTGGTTTATGTTTACACGCATACAATCACGCATAATATATGTCGTACGCGGTAGGCAGAGAGTCAACAACATACATAAATCACGCCTTTATCCCTAATGGAGTAGGCAGAGCGAAAACGACCCGAAAGTCGTTGCGCCACGTCTGACAAGTTTTGAGGGTTATTACAGGTGATTATATGTATATTGCTATAGTGAATGGTTGTCCAGCCCATCGCCTAAATTGCAATACACTGAAACCCTCGAATCCCTTAGCTGGTTTTTACAGCTAATCAGATCAAGCAGAAACTGCCACAAATGGTATAATTTTATCCGATTTACGATGATCGGATCGGAAGGTGTCGAGCCCGCTTATGGCTCCGAGGTAGCTCTATGGCCTTGTCCTGTCAATTTGTTATCATGGCGTATTACGACCAAGTAGGTAATGTATATGACGCAGTTTCATGTACCGTATTACATGGGAGTTTTATGGTATTATGGGTTTATGAGATGATATTTCGTGTAGTTGGACAATAGCACTTTGGTATTGGTGGGTGACAAGACAACTAAATAACGAATAATGTTAAAAAAATACTAATAAATACTAATGTTATAAATATACTTCCATGCTGGACTGGGAGTGATAAAAAAATATAGAATTTGCCAGCTGCATTTCCTCCCGGGCATGCTGTAAAAACCAGCTAAGGGATAAGAGGGTTTTAGTATATTGTAATTTAGGCGATGGGCTGACAACCTGTCACTATAGCAGTATACATAATATCATCTCTGTATTAACCCTCAAAACTTGTCAGACGTGGCGGAACGATCTATGTTTCGGTCGTTTTTGCTCTGCCTACCCCAATAGGGAAAAAGGCGTGATTTTATGTATGTATAAATCGTGTTATGTACAGTAGTTTTTTTTATTTTGAAAATGGACTGTTGAAGCTGATAACGTTATTTTCCATACTTAATGCGTACTTAGTAAGTTGCTTGAGTCATGTTTTAATAACCGAAAAGTTGTGTATACCATGAATAATTTAATGTGACGAATGCGGTATTTTGTGACTGTTTTGTAAAATACGATAATTTAGGCTCGTATTTATAAAGCGATCTCAAGATTGAGAGCAATATTGAGTGCGGATTTGACAGGTAATTTTGTACTGGAATGACATTTCTGATACGAACTCAAACTCGCTGTCACTCTTGAGAGCTGATTATAAATACGGGCCTTAGTAAATATTTGAACTAGGTGCATCATACCATAACAGTCGTAGAATAGATGCCTTTGTGACTTAGTATTTGTATATGTATTATTTGAATATGCCTTAGAATTTCGATCCAGAAGTAGTGTGTTTGATTCCCACGGGTGTAAGGGACAGCGTATTGCAAACTGATAGGGGTTGCTCGGTCAACGAAACTGAACAACTATCACCAGGAAATTCTTTCAGGAAATGAAAAAAAAATATTACTTTCCCATACAAAATTACCACTTGAATCAGTCAATTTGTATGGAAAAGCCATTTATTGTTTATTTCCTGAAAGAATTACCAGGTGAAAGTTGTTCAGTTTCATAGACAGAGCGAGCAACTCCTATCATTTTGTGGTACGCTGTCCCTTACACCTGGTATTATAGGCTGATTTCCCTGAATTCTCCGTTGCAGTTTGTAATTTCTCAGTTGTCGTGACGTTACTCCAAAAATATCAGACTTATAATCACGCCCGCCGCGCTCCTAAAAGATCTGTGGTATAAGGTACTTTTAAAAGTGACACTAGGGCTTATTACTTATTTAATCACATCCATAATGGCTTGGTATATTCCGTGTGTTAATTAGTTTAAAAGAGCAGTATCAATGCTACCAAAAATATGGGATGTATTTTCTGAAATAAATGATGTATTATTATATTTTATTATGTTAATGCTTCAAGGCTTAATTTTGGGTTTTTGGGTAAACTTCGGGTAGGCCACTGGTTTAGGGATTCTAGACCAAGCCCCTCGCAAAAGAACACCTTTTATCTGCCCAATGTTTAACTTTACATTGCAACAATTATAATATACAGTTCGACAGTTATGGTATTTTTTTAACATTAAATAGTAACATAACAATTTTTAAAGAGCGCAGCGTTGGCCGTATTTAAATGTTTTAATGTGTAAGCCGTGTCAGGCCGTAAGATATAATATATTCGTCAGAAAGACCCTGGTCATAGGCCTCTGATATGGTTTGTGTAATCGATAGAGACTCCGAAATACAGAATGATGACAGCTGTCATTAGTCATTATAATAGTTAATCGGGTGATTCAGCTTGCATAAAATCACACAAAACATTAAATTAATAATAACTACCAAATTATTAGCTTGCTGTGGGAATAGAAATAGAACTCACGACCTCCGCACCGAGAGACCAAGGCTTATACCACTAGACTACAGAAGCAGTATTTTAACATGAATTCAAAACGTAACTATGTTTAGCGTTGGGTGAATCAAAATATTTTTAAAATCTCCATAAGCTGTGTCAGCCCGTAAGAGAAATATTTTCGAGATAAGTTGAAACAACAGCTGGTAAAGACGATACTTGTGTTACGCATACCCGCGATTTAATATTTTATATTGGAGGCATAATATTTTTGGTTTAATGTTATGGTCTGTAATGTAAACGGCATTGCGTAAATCTTATAGTCATTGTTAGTTACCTAAGATATAGTAAGTTTTTTTTTCATAATTGGCAATTTGTTAACTAAACTTAGGCTGTGAATCTACTCATGAAACTGAACAACTTTCCCCAAGGAAAACCGATGTCAAGAAATTATGTCAGTGGCTAGAGACATATTTTTTCATATTTCGACCTATTAGTTCACATCCTAAAGTTTGGTCGGCTATTTTTTTTACTTCCGGTATAAATGCACTTATGTGAATGTGAAGCCCAAATAATCGGGAGCCGAAAACAAGTCTTGTCTTGTCCATAGAGTCTTGGGCGGTCATGTAAAAATATATATTCTAGACTTTAAAATAGTCATTAATATTACTTCCCTTTCATTAAAAAAAGTACATAGCATGCATGACCTTGCCTAGAAATATCGATTTATTGAATAATGAATGCCGCCATAGTAATTGCTTTATAATGGCAATGACGCATCAGATCTGTAAATGAAGGGTTAGTGCCAGCAATTTATTCAATACTGGCTTTTTTGGCGCAGTTTTATTTTACCCACGATATAATAAGAATTACCGTGAAAATATGATATTTTCCCGCTGCAAAAAGTAGCCTATTATGTTAATCAGGGGTGCGTTCAGACGGCCAAGTATAAAATTTGTACCGAATGAATTTTAGACTACCGGGACGCACTAAACGTGCACCTTCGCCTCGCCGCTGTCAGATAAAACTTCATTTCCGGTGCGCCTCTGAACGGACCGGATAAAAATTCACCTAGTCGAAATTTCGTCTGACAGGCGCTTCTGAACGGGCCATATAATTTTTAACCAGGTTAAAATTCGATCGGTTAAGCGGCTCTGAACGCACCCCAGGGTGAATGTAGCTTTCTAATTGTGAAATATTTTTCGAATTTGGTCCAGTAGTTTTTGAGTTCATTCATTACAAAAATACAAATGCTATAAAGGTCAAAAAAGGGTCAAACGAATAATGTCTCTGCTGGCTTTTTTGTGGACTAGTTGTTTGAGGCTTGGGTTCTGCTTCTGATGTGTGGGTTTGATTATAATGGGTGATAAAAAGTTGATATAATCACTGTGAGATTAACCCCTGATTGGTTAAGACAATGCAGGCTGAGCATTGTGTGATCTAAGTGTGATCCATCTAAGATTCCAACTAATATTATAAATGCGTAAGTTTGGATGATTGAATATTTGTTATGCGATCACGCTCTACCACTGGACAGATCGGGATGAAATTTGGCACAAAAGTAAGTTAGGTCCTAAAATAGAACAGGCTACTTTTCACTGCGGGAATACTTTAATTTTCGCGGGAAACCTCATTTAACGCGGGTGAAACCGCGGGCGGAAAACTAGTATGTAATAAAAATACTTTTATAAAAATATCTATGGCCATTATCATGACTTTAGGAAAACACGTAGACTTATACAACTTAACAGAAAACACATTAGACTCCTAGTAGGTATACTGACAGGACACTGTGGACTGAATAAACACCTACATACCATGAGACTAACTGAGGACCCAAATTGCCCTGAGTGTGGACAGGAGGAGAGTAGTTTTCACTACCTAGCCGAATGTCCAAGTTACTCACTGCCAAGATGGGAATACTTAGGGAATGACAGACTAGAGAAAGAGAACTTAGGAAACATTTCCTTATTAGACATTCTGCACTTCTGCAGGGCCACCGGGAGATTCAAAGAGGTGACGCTGCCGGAGCACCAGTGAACCCAGTGCTCCATTACTGGGAATTGGGTGAAGGGGTTCCAACATCAGGAGCTGATCACCCGTCTGCGTGCACCGCAGCCGTCCCACCAAGAAATCATCATCAAATCATCATGGCCATTATCATTCCTGACCTAGCTAACACACTTCCTCGATCAAAGGGGCATGGCCACATTTGGAACTGCGCCAAAATTAATAAGATGAACACTAACGTGTGCTTTTTGAATGTTTTTGAACTTGTCTCAATTGCTGAATTTGCTATTTGCCTACTAGTCAAATCAGCAACTTTTTATGAAATGTCAAATACACTTTTTTGTATGAAAATACAATTTCAATTTCTTTATTTTGCTATTCATGTACAATGATAAAAGTTCTTAAAAATTATGTCAGCTGTGGTACATGAACCCTGTAAGGGTACTGCAATTTGAGCGAACGTGTTTTACAATAAATAGCTAGTAATATACAAAACATTTACATTAATTATCTGTAAATTGCTATTAATATTTTTATTTCTAAAAGCATAAAATAAGACATAGTACTAACAATAAAATAAAATTAATTCATTAATAAAATACCTGAGGAAAATACTGAGATATGACATCACTCGCAAATAAATATTGACAACTCAAATCAATAACTACTATATTTTTAACTCGATTATTAATTCTAAATGTGTATTTATTTTTAAATGGTGAATGAGATCCACAGTATTTTAGCCATCAGATTTAAGTATAAAAGTTTTGAATTTTTTTAGCCACCCAGTCAACATGCCTATTGTGTCTAAGTTTTGTAAGGAATGGATGCTGGACAATGGTAAATTAAACACATACAGGCTAAGGGGCAACTTCTTCAAAATATTTGATTTAATGATTTTTCTTTCCATGGTTCCCCAAAGGTACAGTCCAACTCAAACCGTGAAACTCCGTAGAAAAACCACGTGTTTACTGAATCATTTCCGCTGAAATGGGAAAAGCAGTTCCGATGGGAATTACGAGCCAAACAATGTACGTAGAAGTTTCCATCGCCACCACATAGACACTCGCTAGCCATAACAACTTAACAAGCGCAAAAAATACCCCACGGCTGTCTCAGATCAATAAAATCACACGATATGACAAAGTAAATAAAACATTCAGAAGTTTCATGCTAGTATCGATTGTGTGATATTTTCTACTTCTAGTTGCATGGGTGTTTGTTATTGATCGCTTAGTTCAATTCTTTAGCTAAATTCACGTATAATAAACAGCTGACAATACAGAAATAATACTTAGCTCACCTTTTTAGGATGAAGATGTAGATGACGGAAATGCACGGGCTAAAAACTGTATTTACGTAACTACGACTAAGCTTACTGATAAATTAAGTATACACGTTAGAACAAAAGATAAATACACACTTAACACAACTAAAATAAGTTAAATCACGCAACTATTTGTCTAAATTAAAATTTTTAAAAGATTTTCGCAAAATCGCTTTTCCACACGTTCATCGGTCGAATTCTAGTTCAACTTTTTGCTGCAAGGAGGCGCCACTACAGGCTTTTGACATTTGTTATGGATGCGTTCTCAATTAAAATAACGCGTTATTAACGCTCAAGACGTACTATTTTACGTTCTATAGCCTAAATTTACTAGTGTTCTACGAGCATCTTTTCTGTAAATGTTAGAAAGAGATGAACACACGCTAGCTACGTGAGTGCAAGAAAGACAGAAAATCCCACCAAAAACATAAATGTAAAAATAGAAGCCAAGTTCTTGGTAGTTTGGTGCATGGTTTGCACAAAAAAGTTGTGATATCAAAAAAGCGGGCCAAGTCAAGGGTTTATTAAAGTAATTCTAAGCTCTTCAATAAGGTATCATTTCAAATATCTTGGCCGTTGTAGAGAATAATACAAACTGTCACCTAAAACACCACTCTACAACGGCCAAGTTGCATGAAATGATACCTTATTGAAGAGCTTAGAATTACTTTAATAAACCCTTGACTTGGCCCGCTTTTTTGATATCACAACTTTTTTGTGCAAACCATGCACCAAACTACCAAGAACTTGGCTTCTATTTTTACATTTATGTTTTTGGTGGGATATCATGACTTTTTGTCGGTAATTTAAATTGATCTAAATATAAATTTACTATTATTCAATATTCTTATAATTATGGGAGTGGGTAACATAATTAATATAAGGTAATATTTGATCAATTACTTTTTCAAGTACGACGGCTTTAATTGCAAATATCTCGAGACATACATATTTAGGAAACTTAGTTTTAAAGAAACCTTAACTTTATTTTACAAGACCTATCTAATGACACCCCACTCGATATAGTAGGTAAAAAAAATAAAAATGCCCCCTTTCCCCCCCCCCTATATATATTTTTTTACTTTTTTGAATTTTTCCAAAATTGTTTCATTACAATCTATCATCATACCAAATTTGAACTTTGTAGGTCATCTGGAAGTAGGTTAGGTTTTTGATCTATATGTCAGTCAGTCAGTCAGTCAGTCAGTCAGTCAATCAATCATAAAAATGCCGATATTCAGACGTTAATATCTACTTAACCGATAAAGCTATGTTTATAAAATTTTGTATACTTGTTTACCTAGGGGGTCCTGATATGTAAACCAAATTTGGTGTATTTACGTTGAATAGTTTTTGAGTTATTGAGGGGTCAATAGTGACTCCAAATGGTTCCTGTAAAATAACACACGGTGCTGCCCGCCAGTTCTCTTCGTTTGGCTTGAACTTGGCTGGACACGCTACCGCGTGTCTAGATAAAAGAATAGTTTTTTTTTATGTTTACTGGAACACGTGTATTTTAAAAACTGTCAAAATTGTCGCGTTTTCGCGTTTTTCCCGGTTGGAGTTCTTTAGCAATTTTTACTGAAATTAAACATTTTTTGACTAAAAACGCGATGTCTTCAGCTGCGCGCAAAGCTCGTTTAGCCAGAGAAGTGAAAAACTTTGAAGGAAAACCTCCATGGGGCATTACTTGCATGCCCGAAAAGGAAGATAACTTAGATGTTCTTTCTGTTACTTTATTGGGTCCTAGAGGGTCTCCTTACGAACGAGGCACGTTCAAACTGACCGTAACTATCCCTGAGCGTTACCCCTTCGAGCCTCCACTGGTTAAATTCATCACGCCAGTCTACCATCCTAACATTGATAAAGGTAATCTTTTTTAACTTTTTGGAACTCTTTTCTACCTAAAAAGCTTCCAGCGCCGCTCTTAGTCCAAGATCGACCAAGTAAGCACTCGCTGCAAGTTCAAGCTTTTTCATCTATCCCTGAGCGTTACCCCTTCGAGCCTCCACTGGTTAAATTCATCACGCCAGTCTACCATCCTAACATTGATAAAGGTAATCTTTTTTAACTTTTTGGAACTCTTTTCTACCTAAAAAGCTTCCAGCGCCGCAAGATCGACCTCGTAAGCACTCGCTGAAAGTTCAAGCTTTTTCTGTTGAGATACTGAAACTTTTTTTTAATTATTATTTTAGGTGGAAGAATCTGTATGGATATGTTAAAAATGCCTCCAAAAGGCGCCTGGCTGCCCACTATCACATTGGAGACTCTTCTGGTCTCCTTGCAGACTTTACTTGCGAACCCCAACCCCGACGACCCACTGATGATGGATGTAGCTAACGAGTACAAGTATGATATTGAGACGTTTGTTGAAAACGCTAAGAGGTACACAGAAAAGTATGCTACTTAGAATTTTACTTAAGAATAATTAAAAATGGATCAAAGATCTCAGAATTTTGTACTGTTTATAAATGCAATTGAGTTTAAGCTGAAGTTAGTAGTTATCATATTCCGCTTATTGTTATGATCCTAAACAAGGTTTACATGTTATGACCTAAAAGGATCTGCCTAGTTTTGAGTTTAAGCTCTCTAGGATAATTTAATTGTCTTATTCATTTTGTTTAATGGACCAATATCATCAGTCTGTATGCTACTGCAGGAAATTGACCAAAAAGGTGGCAAAATATGAAAAAGGTAAACTAATTTCATTGATTTTTCTTATAATTACAGTTTATATTTTTAGGTGTTCTAAATATTATTATTTTTCATTTATCAAGTTTGTTTTTAAATTGGTTTGTGGATTTAGCATTTACAACATCTTCTGGCAATTTGTTCCAATCCTCCCTCCACCACCCTGTTGCTCAAGAATTGCTTTCTTGGGTTGTTATTTGCTCTAGTCTTGGAATAAGTAAAATCTTTCTAAGCATTTTTCACAGCTATTGATAAATATCTATGTGCTATGGATTATGTACTTGAAATATTATATACCTAATTAATAAGGAATGAAAGGCAAACATTTTGTATGTGGTTTAATATTTGTGATATTATAACTTCAAATAAATCTAAAATAATAACTTCAAATAAATCTAAAATACCAAATTTTTCTTATTTATTATTCTTACAATAATAATTGATAACATATAAAATAATAAATCACTAATGCAAATTAAAACTTCTATAAAGTTTACTTGTGATGTTTGCAAATTAGTTGCAAAGGTTATAAAATAATAATGTGGTTAGAACCTGTTAAAATAATACCTCAGTATTCAAAAACTTCTGTTCAATCTCCTGCAATGGATAAAGCAAGTAATTTGTAATACATAAGAAACAGGTACAATACAATGAGCTTACAACATGAAGCAAAACAAAATCCACATAAATTCTTCTTCGATTTTCAACCTGTGTCAGTGCTACAATCATCGCCAGAACTTGCGCTTTCGGTTTCTGATGAAGAACTGCTTTTTTTTATTTTCTTCTGGATATCTTGGTTTTCCGTACTTCCACTTTCTTTGTTAGCAGTAATTTCTTCCTTTATTTCTTTTTTCTTTGACTTTTTTTCGTTACTAGTGGTAGGTTTGAGGGTTTCAGTGGAAACGGTGGCGACCATCTTTGATTCGGGTCTTGTTTCGGGTTTGAATTCTTTTTCTTCGTTTTCCTCTTCGTCTATTGGTTTCCTGTTCGCCGCTGATGCTGCGATTGCAATTTTGTATGCTTCTGGATATTGAGTGCTGAAAATGACAAATCAAATTAAATTAATACTTTATTCTTACGTTTTATTTATTTATTTAAGGATTTATTGTGCAAACAAAAAATATAAAATACAATCACAAGCAGTTTTGTATTTATTCTCAATAAAAATGGTTATTATAACTAAATTCTTATTATAAGACTTTCAAATGCTTACCTTAGTTTAGTTTTAATAGCTCTAATCTTCTTAAAAATATATTCTAAGTCCTTTCTCATGTCCATCAGGAGTTGTGTGTGCTTTTTGAACTCAACAGAAGCAGCCCGCAGTCTGCTGGCTGAGAGTTGGTTACAGTTCGTCAACATTTCTGTAGTTTTCTCAAACCTTTGCAGCCTGGAAGGTAAAGAAAGTATGTGTTATACCATTAAAACACATTATGTGTAGATTGGTCAGAGAGGCAACTTCAGGACGGCATATCGGTTCAAAAACCTGTATAATTTTTCCTTTTATTGTTATCTATGGTAAAATAATGAATTTCTTGTGTTTGGATTTTTGGGTGTAAGTGATTTGTTTAGGATATGGGGATGGAATTCTTTTAGCGATGTTTCTTAAGGCGTTCAAGTGGCTTACATGTTTTTCTGTGCTCTGATAATAGTTTCGACGTCACTTTGATCCACCATTCCCGCCAGTCCCTGGACGAATACTTCGGGCGCTGAATAGTTTTGAAAGCATTCTATGGAGAAGTCGCTTTCTGGTGTTCCGTTGGCCATGGTTTCTTTTCTTGCCTCAAATAGCTCCAAAAACTAAATTTTATGCAAAACTAAAGTCCAAAATACCCCGATAGATGGAACGTTGTCAGACTGACATTGACTTTTTGTTTCTTTATTCTTATTGATGCGTTCACGTTCATTTTGAGCTATTAATATTAAATGCGGTTATAATAGATATATGAAATAACGTTATGCGGAAGTTGGCGTTCGCGCTATTTTATTGTATCTCGGTTTTTGTTTTAGATAGGTATTCACTTTGCCAGACGACGTTTCGATCGAGTTGCATCCAGAGTCAGCTCGCGACGCCGATTGAATCAGATGCAACTCGATCGATCGAACGAAACGTCGGGAAAAGGTTTTTATCTCTTTACCTATCTAAAACTATAATAAACTAAACAGTTTTATAATTTTAATGTAACGTGTATGTAACGTTATGCAGATTTTCCTTTTGAATACGTACTTACCTACAGACTTTGCTACAGATGTCAGATCTGAATGAAAGGGAAAGTTCCGAAATATTTCCTGTGCCCTTCGAAGCACGAAATCCTTTTTCTTGACAGACAATAATTAGCTGATTCAGCCTGCATTTTCCTGTCCAAACTGGGGAGAAAAAAAAAAACATTTTTTGTTCCCCCGTGGGGAATCGAACTCGCCACAACTTCTGGAGGCTCAGACCACTAGACTACGGAGGCAGTTTTACAAGATATGGGTGTAAGGGACAGCGTACCGAAAACTGAAAGGGTTTGCTCAGTCAGTCAATGAAACTGAACAACTAACAGCAGGAAATACTTTCAGGAAAAAAAAAATAATAGCTTTCCTTTTCTAATCGAGGTGGTAATTTTGTAGAGAAAAGTCATATTTTTTTTAATTTTCTGGAAGAATTTCCTGGTGATAGGTTGTACAGTTTAGTTGACTTTCAGTTTTCGGTAGGTACGCGCTGTTCCTTACACCCGGATGCCCGGATTTATTTTTAAATAACAATTAAAATTCGTGTCGTGCTGGGGTGTTTTTTTAGAGTTCACAAAGGCTTTTGATACAATTGCTATGGACATTTCTATTCTAACAGGTTCAGGTTCACAGGTTCATTGATCACGTGATCATGATGCTTGTCTTGTAACAGCATTGAAATATCGGAAACTCAAAAACAAATAAATCGTGTTAAGAACCCGTTAAAATGTTTAATAGTTATACTTCTATTCTAACTAAAGGGAGCTTTTAATTACAATAAAAAACTAAAGATATTTACAAACGCCTTTATTTTATCAATCAATAACCTGTCCTAGTAAATGTAGATCCATTTCAAAAGGAACGCCATATTGCGCTTGCTGGTCGTCTGTTCGGCGCCAGAAGTCTGGTTTCTCTGCTGTCCTCGTTACCTTCAGTTTCACTCTCTTTTTGAGGTTATTCTTCTGTAATTGTTCAGTAATCGTTGGTTTATGTTTACCTTGATTTGAAACGGGTTTGCTTCGTTTTATATTACCTGGTACACCAGGAATCTTAAGTCTTTCTCTTTCTTGGAGATCACCGAAAAGCAGATCGTACACCTGTGCTTCCAGTTCATCGTCATCGAAAGTTAATTCTTTGCTCAATTTCTTAACAAACTTGATTTGATGTCCGTCGAGGAACGATGGAATTTTTAATGTCTTCTTTTTAATAAAATCCATCACGTCATGTATTAGAGCTTCTTTAATTCTATCGTCTTCTTGTGCAGTTCTAGCATTTTTAATATTATAATTTCCTTGTAAAGATCTAATATGTTTGTGGATTTTTTGGGCTTTGTCGTACACAAGTTTAGCTGTTTTAGCGAGGCGCTTAAAGGCCTCTTTCAAATGAGGGTTATCTCTTTGGCCTGTTTTTGAAAGACGATCCAAGTTTTTTAAATCTTGAAGGAAGACTTGTAAGGTAGTCTTCTCAGTACCTTTTTGTGAGTTTGTATGCTTGTTAAGATTCTTAATGACCTTTTTAGATGATGCTTTCGATGGTCTATACTTATGGTTTATACCGTCGATAATTTTCTGAACATCTTGGGATTTTTGTCTATTGTTAGTTTTTCCTTTTTTCGGATCTGAAATCACGTTTTTCTTAGATTTTAGTGCTCTAATATAATCATTGATAATGATATAATCATCCAGATTTGTATTACGGTCCAAATTGTGAGATTGCTTGTTTTTATTATTTATGCTTTTAATAATAACTTCAATTTCTTGGACATTTTGATTATTTCGATTGCTGTTCTTCTTTTTGTATGAACCTCGTTCATTCTCTGTTTTCATCGAATCTTGCCCGGTGTACAAAGAATAATCATGTAAATTAGTTACAACAGGAGCGGTATTCAACAATATTGCTTTATTCGAGTGTTCATGTTCATTATTTAAGCTATTTAATATTTGTTGGATAGTGTTTAAATTTTCATCTCTCTTACTATTTTCATTTCTATTACTGTTATCCTCTAAAAGTTCTTGTTTTGCTAAAGTTAGCTCGTTAATATAGTCCATAAGTGTTGAATCTTTCTTCTTATAATATCTTTGCGTGTTTAAATTTTTGTTAAAAATTCTGTTTCGGTCTAGGGGAACCATGTTTAAAATTGTTGAGAGCTTTTCATTACCCAAATATTGCTTCGTTCCATCTTCTGAAAATATTGACTTAACTACTCGTTTGTTACCTTTGCTTTCAAAAAGTAAATCTTGAATTTCGGCTTTCTGATCTGCAAGTTGGAAGTCTTCCTGGGTCAATTTATCTTTTAAATCATTGGAAATGATCTTAACATACTCTACTTGCGAATTATTCAAAAAATTTGGAAGCTTATATCTTTTGTTTGTGATATAAGACATTATATCATTAACAAAGGTATCTTTTAAGTTTGATTTTTCTATATTTTGTAACGTCTTTATTGCTTTAAATTTGGTTGGTTGTTTTCGTTTTCTGTCTATATCGTAAATTGACTCTTTCAAGTATTTTAAATTGTTTATGGCTTTTACTATGTTTTGAGATGTAACGCGTCCATTATATTGGTCTTCATTGCTATAAAACTCATTTATTGTGGTATCGTCGTTGTTAGATTCATCGTTTACAATAATTCCAAGTAATGAATCGAGCTGATTCGCGAGTGTATTTGATTGACTTATTTTGTTGCGCTTCAGATCAGCTAAATCAACTACCACAGCATCAACGTTGTCAGAAAGACGAAATTTATTATATTTTGTTTTTTCTGTCAACTGCTGTAGTAAGTTGTTAGATTTTTTATTGCCTTGCCTAGAAAAGTGTTTAAAATTAGTACTCGTAACCAAATCGTCGCCGAAAAGTAAGTCCTTAATTTGTGCTTCAAGTTCATCATCATCATATTCATTTTTTAACTCTTTACTCATTTTTTTTACAAACTTTATTTGATAATTGTTTAAAAATGCTGGAAGTTGATGATTTTTATGCTTGATATAATCTATAACGTCTTTCAGTAATGCTTGTTTAAGTTTATTTTTGTTTTCATCGTCTTCAGTTTTAGTTTTTGAAGTATCGTCCCTATTTAAGTGCAAACTTTGTTTTGAATTGATTTCTCCAGCCTGCGAATTAAGTTTCTGGTCTTTATACTTATTTAATGTGTCAGTATTTTCTGTATTTATTATTTTTTCGTTGTATTCTTTTATGTCATCTACATGTTTATTATTTGTATTTTTTCCATCTTCGTCGACTAACGAACGATTTTTATTTTTTCTTTTCATTGCAGAATCTGAATTTCTTAGTATTTTCGTTCCACCAATTAACTTTTTAATTAAATTTGCGTCAACTTGGAGATATTCTTTTCTACCTCTCCAGTCTTCGTCTAAATCAAAATCTTCAATGTATTTAACAGCTGATTTCTGTTTATGTTTTTTTTGATAGCTATTTTTTATGCCTTTCAAATCTTCTAAATCTAAAACTTCTACAGACACATCTTTTGATAGTTTATATTTTGTATTCAATTCATTTATTAGTTGTTGTATAAAATCTGAATTTTCATTAGTTTCAATATTTCTATTTTTGACACTTTGTCTTTCATTTGAATCCTGAAGAGCTTTTTGCGTTATTTGAAGTTCTTGAATGTAATCAATCACGTCTTGAGGTTCAGTTTGCCTTTGCTTATTATCTCTGTCAACTAATCCATCAATATTTTTTTTATTTTTCATACCATACAATAGTTGTTTTTTAACATAATCTTTAAGGTCCGTGTTAATATTTTGAGTCTGTTTATTGTATATGACCATTTTTTCAAGATTTACATCGTGTTTTCTTTTTCCTTGATTATAGGTTTCTCTCTCTACGTAATCATTTAGATTTTTACTAAAAGCACTTCTTTTTTGCCTATTACTACTCACTTGAGTCTTTAAACCAAAGTTATTTAACAATCCATTTCTCCAAAAAATAGGATTTACTCCATTTTGTTCCAGAATAGGAATCTTCTTTTTCTTTGGGTCCGATTTCGTGATATCAAGTTCAACGCCGAAGTTATGCAGGTATATATTATCATCATGTTTTCCTTTGAAGAAACCAGAACTTATATTTTTTTGTTTATTTTTAAGTCTTTTATTAACTTTATCTTGTATCGTCAAATCACGCTTTTTATTGTAATCTCTTAGCTGTTCTATAATCGTTTTAACATTATATTTTTCTTTTCCGTCATTATCACCAAGGCGCTTTTGCGTATAACTTGTTTGATATGAATGTTGATTTGCCTCATTTAAAGTTTCTTTCAGTGTAGGTATATTGACAATATATTCATTAACATAATTCTTGTCTTTGTATTTTTGACCTTGGTGTGGTATTTTTTTTAAGTAATGGTAAACAGAGTCTATATTATCATGTAATTTATCTTGACCTCGTAATTTTTTATCTGAATTTAGGTCTCTAGATTTCTCTTTCAGATATTTTAATTTGTCAGTTAATCGATCCTTTTTAGTTAAGTCTTCAAATATTGGTATTTCATCTGATGAAGTGCTAGAGATTATATCATCCATATCAGCTAGATATTTTTTTAATTTTAAGTCCCGTGCCTTTCCGTATTTGCCCATTAATATTTTAAATAAGCCTATCCGCTTCAAATTCTCATCGTGATAATTATCGTCATAATTTTCGACTCCTTTTCCACAGCCGCATCTTAAAAGTTCCTCTTCTCCTCTACCACATCCACATCTTAAGGGATTTTGGACATCAGCGTCACCACCTTCAACGCCTTTTCCACATCCACATCTTAAAAGTTCCTCAACACCGCGTCCACAACCGCATCGTAAGGGATCGGTATTACGAGAATCATCATTTTCGACTCCTCTTCCACAGCCGCATCGTAAAAGTTTTTCTACTCCTTTCCCGCAACCACACCCTTGGTTTGTGACAGCATCATCATCACTATTATTGTTGCCGATATTAAATTTTTTTTTGACTCCTTTAAGGCATTTACCACAACCGCATTTACATTTTACACATCCTAATAAACTGCCGCCGCATCTTAATAAATCTTTAACATGAGATCCTGTGTTACCATCTTCAACACCACACCCACAGCTACATCGTAAAAGTTCTTCGACTCCTTTACCACATCCACATCTTAAGGGATTTTGGACATCAGCGTCACCACCTTCAACGCCTTTTCCACATCCACATCTTAAAAGTTCCTCAACACCGCGTCCACAACCGCATCGTAAGGGATCGGTATTACGAGAATCATCATTTTCGACTCCTCTTCCACAGCCGCATCGTAAAAGTTCTTCCACTCCTTTCCCGCAACCACACCTTAGGTTTGTGACAGCATCATCATCACTATCATCGTTGCCGATTCTCAATTTTTTTTGGACTCCTTCACGGCATTTACCACAACCGAATTTTTTCTTGACGCATCCTAATAAACTGCCGCCGCATCTTAATAAATCTTTAACATGAGATCCTGTGTTACCATCTTCAACACCACAGCTACATCGTAAAAGTTCTTCGACTCCTTTACCACATCCACATCTTAAGGGATTTTGGACATCAGCCTCATTACTTTCAACGCCTTTTCCACATCCACATCTTAAAAGTTCTTCTACACCGCGACCACAACCACACCTTAAGGGGTTTTTAACATTAGCGTCGTTATTTTCGACTCCTCTACAGCCACATCTTAAGGGATTTTTAACATTAGCGTCGTTATTTTCGACTCCTCTACTACAGCCACATCTTAAAAGTTCTTCTACACCGCGACCACAACCACATCTTAAGGGGTTTTTAACATTAGCGTCGTTATTTTCGACTCCTCTACTACAGCCACATCTTAAAAGTTCTTCTACACCGCGACCACAACCACATCTTAAGGGGTTTTTAACATTAGCGTCGTTATTTTCGACTCCTCTACTACAGCCACATCTTAAGGGATTTTTAACATTAGCTTCGTTATTTTCGACTCCTCTACTACAGCCACATCTTAAAAGTTCTTCTGCACCGCGACCGCAACCACATCTTAAGGGGTTTTTAACATTAGCGTCGTTTTTTTCGACTCCTTTACCACATCCGCACCTTAATAGATCATCTGTATCTGAAATAAAATTGCTATTTTGTAAATCCTTTGCATATTTGGTTTTAATAGATGTATGTTGTTCATCAGTTAGATGTTTATCACTATTGGCTTGTTTTGTTTCTCTCTTTTCACTATTTGGACCTAAAATATACGCCAGATCTTTATCCCTTCTGTTGTTATTGGTCAGGTATTTGCTTGCCTTTTGAAGATGGTCAGCTATAGCTTTTGTTAAAATGTTTTTAAGCGTTTCCCTGGCTCTTAAAGTGTCTAAAATTTTAACGGTTATAGTTGATGCTTGAATGTTCTTACCCTGTCTTAATTTTTTGGCCTTCTGTTTGTCCAAATATTCTACAAGACCATTGTCATTGTTTAGACGGTGAATCTGCAAATCCAATAATTTTAGTAAGTTTTCATATTTATCATGTGTCTTTTCACTGTAGTGTTTTTTATTTGATGTAATTATTGTTTCTAAAGTGCTGACTATGTTATCGTATTTTTTGTTTTGTGTAAGTAAATTATGATCTTTCAGTGAGTTATCTTTATTATCATATTTGTTTTGGCCAGCACGCGATATATGTTTGACTTTCTCGCGTCGCACCCAAGGAAACCAAGTTTGGTCCGTGTCCTCTTCACTTAAGCTGGAACTTGAAAACACTTCGTCTGCTATTGCACTCCATACAGCCTCATTGTTAGCGTTTCCAGTTCTTAAATTTTTAGTACCACGTAATCTGAAATGATGGCTATCTGCGCTATCATGATGATCAAGTTCATGAGTCGCATCAGCACAATATTTATGGTTATGGTGTGCATAATGAGGCGGACGAACTACTTTTTTCAACTTTATCTTTCTCATTCTTTCGCACATGTCACAGATCGGTGGGAAATGCCTGTTGTCAACATTCCTGCACACTTGTGGTCTCACGCACATACGTAGTATATTTTTGTGTAATTCCTCAACAACGGTGCCATTGATTCCACTGTGGAGTATTTTGGGGCTACTTTTGGTTAAACCTTGACGGAGTATCTTTGCGTTACTTTTCGTTAGAAATTTACTTGCTTTTAATTTTTCAACTAATTCTCTATCCGATATATCGTATTGAAATGGCCCAAAATTTATTACCATATTATCTTTTCTCGAGTTTTTTAAGTCTTTGTCTATAGTTCTTAAAAGGCTTTTTATTTTATCTACAGGGTCTTCATCGGCAATTTCTTGCCAACAACTACTGATTGTTACAGTCCCCAGCAACAGATACACTATTAATTTTATGTAACCCATTTTATTTGAAGATGAGACTATTTCGTTTTTATTTTCTTTGTCACATTTTACTTTACATTGATCAGTGGGTTACCATACAGTAGCAAAATTGTTACGTAAACTTAACTATAAATTGACCGTAGAATTGAAATTTCTATTAAGTCGTATAATCACATGTACAACAATAAATCAAATTACACTTACAAATTCTAAGTTTTAATAACTCTTATGCAATTATTATTTTTCTGCCAACAGGGTTTTGATAATAGCAACGACATGATTAAATTAAATTTTTATATTTAATTTAGAAACTTTAATGATTTTTTTATCTTGGAGTAAATCAAAAATTTTGCTAGCATTAACACCTACACGATAAACTGATATATCACTGATGTGATTTTATTAAAATCCTACTCAATCAGATGGACTACATTTTAACAGGCCTGTGTTAAAAAAAATTGATTGATAAGGAATACCAGCTGCAAAGTCATTGTTCGCAATATATGACGTGACAAGGAAGTAAAACTCAATATAATAAACTAAGAAAGTAATTTATTCTTCTAAGGGTAGCTGCAAATACCCGTAAATCTTCATATCAATTGGGACAGCATGATGAAAAAGTATCTCTTTGACATTATTAACATGTTTATCACCTGATCTTCTGGAAGGTTTATCTTTATCACCATGTAGATAGTCGACAGCATTTTTAAGATTTCTTCTTGTCTGCATCTTTTCAAAAGCTTTTAGGTTTCTTTCAAAATCAGCGACATCTCCGGCACCAGCGCTTTCCATTTTATCGTGATAAGCGAAGTCTGCGTTCATATCGTAGTTCGCTCTGCGTTTCGGCTTGTCTTCTCTGAATTTTACGTCGATGATTTCATCGTTTCGAGCTTCTTTGAGTTTTAGTTTCTGTGCGTTACCACTTCTTCTTAGTTTTGATATTTGATTTTTGAACGACATTTTGAGTGGACGGTACAGTTCGCCCCATGTTTTATCCGGATCCTCACCATTGCTTCGTCTCCACCCAGTCAACGTATCTCCGTGTTGTTTTCTGAAGTTGTGATTGGATATCAGCGAGTCATCGTATTTTTCTTCTTGTTTCCCGTTAACATCAGCTTCTACACCTATACGTTGATCTTCGTACAAGCAGAATATAGGTGTTGTGATGCTTAGCAAACAATAGAGAACCTGAAAAAAAAGACGAATGAAGATATTTGTAATTGGACTATGCTTACCATTGTGACAGTATCTAACTCTCTACTCATAAAAGCTTACCGTATTTGTGTTCATTTTCATTTTAAATATTATTATTTTTGCAATTTTTAATTCAAATCAATTTTTGTGTAAAAAAATAAATATTTAACTTCTTGTAATTTTTTATTCAAAATATTGTTGTTGCGTAACATAATTATTGTTAAGTTCGATTGAAGCTATAAAATAAATCAATAAGTATTTCCAATTTCAGGTTCTATCGCTCGAATTGAATGGAGGTATGTAGAGTAAATTTAATTTTAGTTAAATTTAAGCATGTGAGTTCACTTAACTGGATATTATTTTAATTTATTGGCCTTCTGCTTTGCCAGCCAGCAGAAATACGGTGGTTTAACCCTTTGGGGTTTTGGCCTATATTCCACCTACCTATCATATATGCTCCAAAAATGCCTCCATACTTTACCAAGAAACCGAGGAAAACTTTTGCGACACAACTTTGCCTTCAAAAACGCTTACGTAGAAAACCCACCAAAAGAAATATCTCTAGAATTGGCGAAAGCCGCGGATATACGAGGCTTTGTAATAAAACGGGCTGGATGTAATTAAAACGGCATCACGCGGGCACACGCTCGCGCCATCTGTCGGCGGACGTGCCGGCGCCGCCATTTGCATTTTTTTCCCGCGCGCGCCAACCGCTACGGCTGCGTTCAGAAACTACTTAGCAGATTGCTTGCTGCTGACGCATTGGGCAAATAGTTGCATTTGGGGTGGGTATTAATTAGGATAAGATACTTAATGAGTTCTATCACGTTCCTTCTACTATACTTTGGGCCCCTCGCACGAGCCTATTTTATGATATTTTTATTTTGGTAGGCACACAAAGCTAATAGTACCTAGTTTTAGAGTGAGAATCTTAAAAAATAAAGCACTATGCTATGGATCAATGTCATGAGCTCTTGAAGCAATCTTAAAGTTTATAGAACACGTTTGGGAAAAGAAGTAAAAAAAAGTCTAATTCGCCGGGTCGGAAAAAGGCTGTAGCACAATGGCATTCCAAAGTTCGCAAGTTCAAGTCCTATTAATTGGCTACTTTCCAACTAGTCAAATCAGCAACTTTTTATGAAATGTCAAAAACGCTTTTTTGTATGAAAATAGTAAATTATGACGTCACATTTTAGTAAATATTGACTAATCAAATCAATAACTTAAATACTTTTAATGCGATTATTAAAATCTAAATGTGCATTTTTTTTTTTATGATGAATGAAATCCGCAATATTTTTAGCCATTAGTATTAAGTATAAACGTTTTGAATTTTTTAAGCTACCCAGTCAAGTACCCAATTTAGACAAGTAGGTAGTACTTACTTACTACAACTGAAGCAAACCAAAAACAATATTTGCGCAGTGTTGGCGCGTGTCGTTTTACGTTTTAGTGTCCCCACTTGAGCAAATAATTTTCATTTTCACCTGGTACAACATCAGAGTATATCTACATGGGTTCCTACGTCGACATTTGATCAGGTGTTTAAGGTCTTTATTTGTGATAGACGCTATTGCTAAAACAACTTTTAGTGCCACAGTTTTTCCTGTGGGTATTATTATTTCGTCGAATAATCGTTTTATTTTTAATTTAAGTATTTAATTTCACACTCCCTCTACTCAACATATACCGGGTGTAAAGGACAGCGTCCCGCAAACTGATAGGGGTTGCTCAGTCAACGATACTGAACGACTATCGACAGGTTTTTTTTCAGATTATGAAAAAAAAAAATTTGCTTTTCCATACAAATTGTCTGATCGAGCTGGTCATACATAAAATACATACATACATAAAATCACGCCTTTATCCCTAATGGGGTAGGCAGAGCAAAAACGACCTAAACATAGGTTGTTCCGCCACGTCTGCTATAGTGACGGGTTGTCAGCCCATCGCCTAAATTGCAATACAATGAAACCCTCGATTCCCTTAGCTGATTTTTACAGCATGCACGGGAGGAGATGCAGCTGGTACATTCTACGTTTTTCTATTACTCCCAGTCCAGCATGGAAGTTCATGGAAGGTCAATTTGTATGAAAAAGCATTTTTATTTTCATTTCCTGAAAAAAAAATCCTGGTGGTAGTTGTTCAGTATCGTTGACTGAGCAACCCCTATCAGTTTGCGGGACGCTGTCCCTTACACCCGGTATACGCTTATATGATCAGCTAGACGAAACAGCTGTTGGTGATAGGTATAATAAATACAAAACAAAACACATTAATAATTATACTAGAAGAATAGCAAAACTAATCTTAGTATAAGCCGTGCGTTTAAAGAAACGATCTAAAAATGGCGTCGGCTCGCTTCGTGATTGGTCCGCCTCGCATGCGTTCTCGCTCAACCTAATAGAGAGTGAGCGAGAACGCATGCGAGCGTCGGCCATTTATAGATCGTTTCTTTATGTGCACGGGTTATACAGGAACTAATCTACAGTAGTTTCAAAACCATATATGCGCCACAAGTAACCATACAAATCCCGACACTGAAAACCTGTAAACTTAAGGGGCTACCCTGAGCCAGGTGGCGCCCTCGACAGTGCAAAAATCATTACTCACTGACAAAGCAATTAATCGAAAATCCGGTAAACCAGATTGAAATAAAAGCAAATAAGAAAATTTAGAACATCATAAGGTTGCAATTCATAGTTCCTGGTAGTAACAGAAGGAAAATTTGCGAAAAACGACCACTTTTAGCACTTTTGGTATCTGTAACTGCTGTAAACACTGAATCATGAATTTATAGTGCTTAAAACAAACTTCAGTACCTATTCTGTAATCTGGTTTACCGGATTTTCGATTCATTGCCTTTTCAGTGAGTAATGATTTTTTTAACTGATGAGGGCGCTGGCGGCACCGGGGATCCCCTTAAGAAAAACATTTAGATTACAGGTGCTTTTCACCTGTCTTAGTTAAAGTTTCCTATTCAGATATTTTGCCCTTTACTAATAGTAATCAAAAGTCGAAAAGGATAATTTTATTAGATTTGAACTTATTAACTTTTAACAAAGTGATCGGATGAAGTTATTATTTTTAGATTGAGTAGCCAGAATCTACTACACTAACTACGACATAAATTATACATCGTACGTAGCTGTTGGAGTCGAAATTAATTTTCTCTACAAAATAAGCAATCAACTTTAGAAATAAACATTACAGTGCCTTTACTGCTGGTAAAATGGGTATGGTAGGTATAAACTTTACGCAAGCATGAAATAAGGCAGCTTGATCGAAATGGTAAGATTTCAAATGTTAATCCTACGCTTACATTATACCTGCGGGATGACAAATAAAAATCTGGAAACCTTTTTAAAGCAAAATACGTGAAAGACAGCTATGGCGGCGTAGCTTATGGACACTTGTTACAACTTGTTACTTGTTACTTGTTAAAACGGAGGCCTCGCCAGCGTGTTGCCAATTTTTCATAAGAGCTCCATTGTAGTTATTTGGGTTTAGGTAGTCATACCATATCGGTAGAAGACTTTTCTGGAAACCCGTAGTGTTATGTATGGCTTACTTTTCTTGGAAAATTGGCAAGACGGGAGCCCGATAGAATTAAGAAGCTCATACTGGTCGGCCGAGTAGAAGGGAGAAGGAGCAGAGGCAGAGCGCCTACCCGCTAGACAGAAGACATTTTAAGAGGCCATCATCAGGTGAAATACACAATGCCGAAGACAGACTGGCCTGAAGACACCCCACCTCTAGAACGACTTGTGGTGGTCACGACCCTCAGCCTTGAAAGACACGACGAAGAAGAAGTAGCGTTATGAATTCTCGTATTAGAACAATCCTATTATGCGCATCTGTTTATACCTAAATGATTATTTCCCCAGATCCTACATCTAACCTTGCTCCTCCTACCATCAGCCTTCAGTCAGTTTGCTCCACTGGGCATGGAGCCAGACGTGGCGATTGGTGATCAAAACGACAGATTCGACCTGTCAGCCATTTACAAACCTATCAGACACAAGCTGGATTGGAGACGGTAAGTTTTGTAGTGTGTTGTTAGTTTCTTTCTTTCCTTCTTTCTTTCTTTCTTTCTCTATCTCTCTCTCTCTCTTTCTTTCTTTCTTTCTGTCTTTCTCTCGCGCTTTCCAAGAAAAGTAAGCCATACATAACACTACGGGTTTCCAGAAAAGTCTTCTACCGATATGGTATGACTACCTAAACCCAAATAACTACAATGGAGCTCTTATGAAAAATTGGCAACACGCTGGCGAGGCCTCCGTTTTAACAAGTAACAAGTAACAAGTTGTAACAAGTGTCCATAAGCTACGCCGCCATAGCTGTCTTTCACGTATTTTGCTTTAAAAAGGTTTCCAGATTTTTATTTGTCATCCCGCAGGTATAATGTAAGCGTAGGATTAACATTTGAAATCTTACCATTTCGATCAAGCTGCCTTATTTCATGCTTGCGTAAAGTTTATACCTACCATACCCATTTTACCAGCAGTAAAGGCACTGTAATGTTTATTTCTAAAGTTGATTGCTTATTTTGTAGAGAAAATTAATTTCGACTCCAACAGCTACGTACGATGTATAATTTATGTCGTAGTTAGTGTAGTAGATTCTGGCTACTCAATCTAAAATAATAACTTCATCCGATCACTTTGTTAAAAGTTAATAAGTTCAAATCTAATAAAATTATCCTTTTCGACTTTTGATTACTATTAGTAAAGGGCAAAATATCTGAATAGGAAACTTTAACTAAGACAGGTGAAAAGCACCTGTAATCTAAATGTTTTTCTTAAGGGGATCCCCGGTGCCGCCAGCGCCCTCATCAGTTAAAAAAATCATTACTCACTGAAAAGGCAATGAATCGAAAATCCGGTAAACCAGATTACAGAATAGGTACTGAAGTTTGTTTTAAGCACTATAAATTCATGATTCAGTGTTTACAGCAGTTACAGATACCAAAAGTGCTAAAAGTGGTCGTTTTTTCGCAAATTTTCCTTCTGTTACTACCAGGAACTAGAATTGCAACCTTATGATGTTCTAATTTTCTTATTTGCTTTTATTTCAATCTGGTTTACCGGATTTTCGATTAATTGCTTTGTCAGTGAGTAATGATTTTTGCACTGTCGAGGGCCCACCTGGCTCAGGGTAGCCCCTTAAGTTTACAGGTTTTCAGTGTCGGGATTTGTATGGTTACTTGTGGCGCATATATGGTTTTGAAACTACTGTAGATTAGTTCCTGTATAACCCGTGCACATAAAGAAACGATCTATAAATGGCCGACGCTCGCATGCGTTCTCGCTCACTCTCTATTAGGTTGAGCGAGAACGCATGCGAGGCGGACCAATCACGAAGCGAGCCGACGCCATTTTTAGATCGTTTCTTTAAACGCACGGCTTATACTAAGATTAGTTTTGCTATTCTTCTAGTATAATTATTAATGTGTTTTGTTTTGTATTTATTATACCTATCACCAACAGCTGTTTCGTCTAGCTGATCATATAAGCGTATACCGGGTGTAAGGGACAGCGTCCCGCAAACTGATAGGGGTTGCTCAGTCAACGATACTGAACAACTACCACCAGGATTTTTTTTTTCAGGAAATGAAAATAAAAATGCTTTTTCATACAAATTGACCTTCCATGAACTTCCATGCTGGACTGGGAGTAATAGAAAACGTAGAATGTACCAGCTGCATCTCCTCCCGTGCATGCTGTAAAAAATCAGCTAAGGGAATCGAGGGTTTCATTGTATTGCAATTTAGGCGATGGGCTGACAACCCGTCACTATAGCAGACGTGGCGGAACAACCTATGTTTAGGTCGTTTTTGCTCTGCCTACCCCATTAGGGATAAAGGCGTGATTTTATGTATGTATGTATTTTATGTATGACCAGCTCGATCAGACAATTTGTATGGAAAAGCAAATTTTTTTTTTTCATAATCTGAAAAAAAACCTGTCGATAGTCGTTCAGTATCGTTGACTGAGCAACCCCTATCAGTTTGCGGGACGCTGTCCTTTACACCCGGTATATGTTGAGTAGAGGGAGTGTGAAATTAAATACTTAAATTAAAAATAAAACGATTATTCGACGAAATAATAATACCCACAGGAAAAACTGTGGCACTAAAAGTTGTTTTAGCAATAGCGTCTATCACAAATAAAGACCTTAAACACCTGATCAAATGTCGACGTAGGAACCCATGTAGATATACTCTGATGTTGTACCAGGTGAAAATGAAAATTATTTGCTCAAGTGGGGACACTAAAACGTAAAACGACACGCGCCAACACTGCGCAAATATTGTTTTTGGTTTGCTTCAGTTGTAGTAAGTAAGTACTACCTACTTGTCTAAATTGGGTACTTGACTGGGTAGCTTAAAAAATTCAAAACGTTTATACTTAATACTAATGGCTAAAAATATTGCGGATTTCATTCATCATAAAAAAAAAAATGCACATTTAGATTTTAATAATCGCATTAAAAGTATTTAAGTTATTGATTTGATTAGTCAATATTTACTAAAATGTGACGTCATAATTTACTATTTTCATACAAAAAAGCGTTTTTGACATTTCATAAAAAGTTGCTGATTTGACTAGTTGGAAAGTAGCCAATTAATAGGACTTGAACTTGCGAACTTTGGAATGCCATTGTGCTACAGCCTTTTTCCGACCCGGCGAATTAGACTTTTTTTTACTTCTTTTCCCAAACGTGTTCTATAAACTTAAGATTGCTTCAAGAGCTCATGACATTGATCCATAGCATAGTGCTTTATTTTTTAAGATTCTCACTCTAAAACTAGGTACTATTAGCTTTGTGTGCCTACCAAAATAAAAATATCATAAAATAGGCTCGTGCGAGGGGCCCAAAGTATAGTAGAAGGAACGTGATAGAACTCATTAAGTATCTTATCCTAATTAATACCCACCCCAAATGCAACTATTTGCCCAATGCGTCAGCAGCAAGCAATCTGCTAAGTAGTTTCTGAACGCAGCCGTAGCGGTTGGCGCGCGCGGGAAAAAAATGCAAATGGCGGCGCCGGCACGTCCGCCGACAGATGGCGCGAGCGTGTGCCCGCGTGATGCCGTTTTAATTACATCCAGCCCGTTTTATTACAAAGCCTCGTATATCCGCGGCTTTCGCCAATTCTAGAGATATTTCTTTTGGTGGGTTTTCTACGTAAGCGTTTTTGAAGGCAAAGTTGTGTCGCAAAAGTTTTCCTCGGTTTCTTGGTAAAGTATGGAGGCATTTTTGGAGCATATATGATAGGTAGGTGGAATATAGGCCAAAACCCCAAAGGGTTAAACCACCGTATTTCTGCTGGCTGGCAAAGCAGTAAGGCCAATAAATTAAAATAATATCCAGTTAAGTGAACTCACATGCTTAAATTTAACTAAAATTAAATTTACTCTACATACCTCCATTCAATTCGAGCGATAGAACCTGAAATTGGAAATACTTATTGATTTATTTTATAGCTTCAATCGAACTTAACAATAATTATGTTACGCAACAACAATATTTTGAATAAAAAATTACAAGAAGTTAAATATTTATTTTTTTACACAAAAATTGATTTGAATTAAAAATTGCAAAATAATAATATTTAAAATGAAAATGAACACAAATACGGTAAGCTTTTATGAGTAGAGAGTTAGATACTGTCACAATGGTAAGCATAGTCCAATTACAAATATCTTCATTCGTCTTTTTTTTCAGGTTCTCTATTGTTTGCTAAGCATCACACACCTATATTCTGCTTGTACGAAGATCAACGTATAGGTGTAGAAGCTGATGTTACGGGAAACAAGAAGAAAAATACGATGACTCGCTGATATCCAATCACAACTTCAGAAAATCAACACGGAGATACGTTGACTGGGTGGAGACGAAGCAATGGTGAGGATCCGGATAAAACATGGGGCGAACTGTACCGTCCACTCAAAATGTCGTTCAAAAATCAAATATCAAAACTAAGAAGAAGTGGTAACGCACAGAAACTAAAACTCAAAGAAGCTCGAAACGATGAAATCATCGACGTAAAATTCAGAGAAGACAAGCCGAAACGCAGAGCGAACTACGATATGAACGCAGACTTCGCTTATCACGATAAAATGGAAAGCGCTGGTGCCGGAGATGTCGCTGATTTTGAAAGAAACCTAAAAGCTTTTGAAAAGATGCAGACAAGAAGAAATCTTAAAAATGCTGTCGACTATCTACATGGTGATAAAGATAAACCTTCCAGAAGATCAGGTGATAAACATGTTAATAATGTCAAAGAGATACTTTTTCATCATGCTGTCCCAATTGATATGAAGATTTACGGGTATTTGCAGCTACCCTTAGAAGAATAAATTACTTTCTTAGTTTATTATATTGAGTTTTACTTCCTTGTCACGTCATATATTGCGAACAATGACTTTGCAGCTGGTATTCCTTATCAATCAATTTTTTTTAACACAGGCCTGTTAAAATGTAGTCCATCTGATTGAGTCAGGATTTTAATAAAATCACATCAGTGATATATCAGTTTATCGTGTAGGTGTTAATGCTAGCAAAATTTTTGATTTACTCCAAGATAAAAAAAATCATTAAAGTTTCTAAATTAAATATAAAAATTTAATTTAATCATGTCGTTGCTATTATCAAAACCCTGTTGGCAGAAAAATAATAATTGCATAAGAGTTATTAAAACTTAGAATTTGTAAGTGTAATTTGATTTATTGTTGTACATGTGATTATACGACTTAATAGAAATTTCAATTCTACGGTCAATTTATAGTTAAGTTTACGTAACAATTTTGCTACTGTATGGTAACCCACTGATCAATGTAAAGTAAAATGTGACAAAGAAAATAAAAACGAAATAGTCTCATCTTCAAATAAAATGGGTTACATAAAATTAATAGTGTATCTGTTGCTGGGGACTGTAACAATCAGTAGTTGTTGGCAAGAAATTGCCGATGAAGACCCTGTAGATAAAATAAAAAGCCTTTTAAGAACTATAGACAAAGACTTAAAAAACTCGAGAAAAGATAATATGGTAATAAATTTTGGGCCATTTCAATACGATATATCGGATAGAGAATTAGTTGAAAAATTAAAAGCAAGTAAATTTCTAACGAAAAGTAACGCAAAGATACTCCGTCAAGGTTTAACCAAAAGTAGCCCCAAAATACTCCACAGTGGAATCAATGGCACCGTTGTTGAGGAATTACACAAAAATATACTACGTATGTGCGTGAGACCACAAGTGTGCAGGAATGTTGACAACAGGCATTTCCCACCGATCTGTGACATGTGCAGAATGAGGCTGACGAACAGATAAAGTT
>JARACY010003220.1:0-35083 GCA_029255725.1 Scrobipalpa atriplicella
GAATCGGCCCATGTAACTGAACAATTTGTCTCAAGGGATGTAAAATGGGTTAATTTTGGTCGAAAAACGAAAATGAAATTATGACCTCCCATACAAAATGCATCAGCCGACAGCTCATTAAGTATGGGAAGTCATTTTTTTTCTCCATAATTGGGTACTTGACTGGGTAGCTTAAAAATTCAAAACATTTATACTTAAAACTAATGGCTAAAAAATATTGTGGATTTCATTCATCATTAAAAAAAAAATGCACATTTAGATTTTAATAATCGAATTAAAAGTATATAAGTTATTGATTTGAATAGTCAATATTTACTAAAATGTAACGTCATAATTTACTATTTTCATACAGAAAAGCGTTTTTGACATTTCATAAAAAGTTGCTGATTTGACTAGTTGGAAAGTAGCCAATGAGGAGGAAAACGCAAAGCTAATTGCAGATGGCGCCACCAGCGAGTGTTCCAAAAGAGACCAATGAGAAGACGCAAAACTGATATTGACATTGACATTGATAGATTACTGACCAATCACAGGAAACAAGTGGTTATAGATGGTGAGACGTGTCTGTTGGATATTCTGGACACGGCAGGTCAGGAGGAGTATTCAGCGATGCGGGACCAGTACATGCGGACGGGGGAGGGTTTCCTGCTGGTGTTCGCGGTGAACTCGGCGAAGAGTTTCGAGGACATCGGCTCGTACCGGGAGCAGATCAAACGAGTGAAGGATGCGGAGGAGGTGCCGATGGTGCTGGTGGGCAACAAGTGCGACCTGCAGGCTTGGGCCGTCGACATGACGCAGGCTAGAGAGGTAAACACTGTGCTTATATTACTGTTACTCTACCTCAGTATCTTGACTCAGCGATGTTTGGTTATCTTTTTGAAGACCAATACTCAGAGACGGACATAAACTTCTTATATTTAATTTCAGTTTGTTACTGTTGTACAAGGGGTTTATATCGAGGGCCTAAAATGATTTTATACCTTATCAGCCCTATTGTGGTTATTTCTGTATATAAAATTCAATACATATGCAACAACAGAAAAACACCACATGAACAAACTATATCTTCTCATTTCCAAAAGAATACATCTAAAAAAATGGAAGAAAACACACAACTTAAGATCTATTTTCTTCTCAGACATACTTTAAAAACCAGTAAAAAAAGACATGATAGTAACAGTGTATTGGCTGTGCTAGTAGGCCTAGGCGGTTTAAAAACTCTGATACCAGGGTTCATGGGGTCGATCAACTCAAAACCCACACAACAAGAAGAAGTGTAATGTAATTTAGATCCCATCAAAACATGTCCATGCATTATGATGCTTACTGCCTACCCCATAAGGGTTTATAAAGGTGTGACTGTGTATTTCGAAAATCATGATAAAATCTTGTGTCTATTTTTGCTTATTTTATTTTTACAGACCTTGTTTTTGTTGACCTTTGTAGTGAATCGGCTTTCCTGGTGACCATTTTTATGATATAACACTTTATCTTGTTTCTTATTGACTTTGTCCAATGCAGTAACATTTAGATTTTATTATAAGACCTTATTTGTTAATAATATTGCTGATATAAAGCAGGGTGGAATTTTATAACTGTGCTTGAAGGGAAAGAACTCATTCTTCCCGTAAAATGATAGGGTTTGCTCAACTTTGACCAATTTTCATTTCCTAGAATTTATTTTCTTTGTGTAAGTTGTTCAGTTTGATTAACTGAGCAACTCCTATCAGTTTGCAGGAATCTGTACCTAGCATGCCATATACTGGAACCATGTATCCCCAAAATGTGGGATGGAGGGCGTGCGTGTTGAATAAAAGCAGATGATTCCTTTAACTTCTCTTCTTTATTAACTTCTTCCAAATCTTAACATCTTCAAACCATCATCCTTCTTCACTCGTCGCCCACTCCATCCAGACTGAACCAGCCATGCGGATTCGCTCACTCTTTCGCACTCGTACAACGTTACTCTATCATCATCTCTTTCACACATCTTCGTCTAGAAACCATCATACTTTATCGTTCGGAAACTTCTCATTCACCATAAAGATCCAATCCCACATGTATTCAGGCTGATCGGTAGATCTTCTTAGATAGCCCATGTTTCTGAACTAGCAAAATTAAACCTAATCTATTCAATTCTACACACAAATACAAACCTAAAATACAGGTACTTACTTGGTGTTTTTTTGTCTAAATGTCACATTACTGAGTTATTTTATATACAAGATTGATCAATCTTTGATTTAAAATATCTCCGCAATGTGACGCTCAACCAAAAATCACAAAGTATATTTTTTAATTTCTATTTGTGTGTAGAATCAAATGGTTTAGGTTTGATCATACGCCGTGACTTAAATAAAAAGATAAGGGTCGCCATTCACAGTATGCCCGGCTCCATATAAAAATGTTACATCAACTTTGTTCTACGAACTAATGAAAATGTTTAAAATGCTATTTATAATTTTATCTTGTTAATGAGTCACTGGGTCACTGAGCCACCGCAGTAAGTAAGTAAGTTAATGAAAACATTCATTCATCATTCAATCAGTTGCAAAATTCGACATAAAATATATTCATTGGACAACTAATTATAGACTCAATTTTCCTTTAGAAGGCAAATATGCTATACTTAGATAATGTTGGTCATATGTGCCCACAAACCATTTCAAATTAAATTAATAACTTATGTTCCGATACTGCTAGCATCCATGACCTTGCCTTTATTACAGTTATATTTTATCTGTGCTTAGTTACTTTACTATACACCATGCAGATAAAAAAGGATCTGTAAATGGTGGCCGCTCGCATGCATTCTCGTTCACTCTATATTAGATAGAGCGAGAATGCATGCGAGGCGGACCAATCAGGAAACGAGCGGACGCCATTTTCAGATCCTTTCTTTATCTGCGCGGCTTATAATGACTTTATAATAGAACACATTTCACAAATGTTTTACTTACGTGTTTGTTTACACCACATTTTCCTGTTGAGTCAACCAAAATATAAATAACACTAGTATCATTGTGATGTGATGATTAATTAATGAATTTCGGGAAGCATAAACAAGACAAATATTTAAATTGATATATTTATTATTGCTTTCATTCATTAATGGTGGAAATGCAAAGCAAAATATTTTACAAAATCCACTTTTAGTTCGGACTTTTCTCATGTAAAGTTTTCAGACTAGTAAAGGAAAATGATAATTATAGAAGTAGGTAGGGTACAGGTAAATCCACCAATTTCTAAAGGAAACCGTGACGTGATGCATGCACAACATGTACGGTGTTTTTTTTTTACGATAGTACTTTCATATGATAAAAGTTTTCCTACATTTATTATAATTTATTTATGAACCTGTGGAGTTCCCCTGGCATTTAATTGTAAGAAACATAAACTACCTAATCTACAACATAAGATAAGTTACTCTTTTTCCGCAGTTGAAACTATGATGTAAAAAGCTAGAACTAATATCTGTCCTTATCCCGCTTTCAGGTGGCGCGAAGCTATGGCGTCCCCTTCGTAGAAACGTCTGCTAAGACTCGTATGGGAGTAGACGATGCATTCTACACACTCGTACGAGAGATCCGTAAGGTAAGCAAGTATTTTTGAAGAATTATTTATCGAACAGTTTATTGCACACATGTACAAACATATTCATATATATTTATTTACATATTTATTTCATATTTATTTACATACAGAAGACACAAACATAAAAAAACAGTAGCACAACAGATACAGCTAATTTCTAAAAAGAAATCTCTTCCAGCTGACCTATGGTGGTGAGAGTACATAAGTGAGGCCAATGGGTTGTTAGTGTTTATGTTACCCCAAAAGACTATGCTTAAATAAGGCATACATACATACAAATAAGTTTTCCATTTTAGAATCCAAATCTTTATTTAGTTTCACACTGAACCATCATCATCTTCCTAGCCTTTTTTCCCGTATCTCTCGGGGTTGGCTACCTAATCTAGGGGATTGAACGAGGGTTCTGGTTTTTACACAGAGCGACGGCCATCTCACCTCCCTCAACCCAGAAGGGAAACCAGACCCAATCCTAGATTAGGTTACACACAACCTTTGAATTTCTTCGTAGGTGTGTGCAGGTTTCCTCACGATGTTTTCCTTCACCGTAAAAGCGCCGAATAAACGTACATATGAAATTCGTTAACCGAAAAACACATTGGTACGTAGTGGGATTCGAACCACGACCTGCACAGAAGGCCGCGGCCCTATCCACTGCACCATCCGGGTTTCACACCAACCAAGACTGATAAAAAACATAGAATTTACCAAAGGACACTAGTATATGAGGGTTTCTGTGTACCTATTCCAATTTGGGCAAGAAACAACATGCAAAAATATGTATTTGGCAGAAATGGCTAAAACACCATTTTATGAAAATAATCCTTAATCCTCTGCCTACCCAAAAGAGATAAACTCGTGATCATACAGGTTTTTTTTTATTTATTTTCAGGACAAAGAGAGCCGGCACCGGAAATACCGGAAGAACAACAAGTTGGGTTCGCGACACCGCTTCAAGTGTACGCTGTTGTAAGTGTCCCTCAGAACACACGGCTTGGCAAACTGCAGGGGTCATACAAATATACAACACTATACAATATCTACATCGTCTCTGCTATCTATCTAAAGGGTGTAACAGAAAGCCCATGAAACTGAACAGCCCAAAATTTCCCAAGGTCGAATGGGGAGAAAAACTGGGAACTAAATGGCGCCACCAGCGAGTGTTCCTTTTTCCTGTGATTGGTCAGTAATCTATCAATGTCAATGTCAATATCAGTTTTGCGTCTTCTCATTGGTCTCTTTTGGAACACTCGCTGGTGGCGCCATCTGCAATTAGCTTTGCGTTTTCCTCCTCATTGGCTACTTTCCAACTAGTCAAATCAGCAACTTTTTATGAAATGTCAAAAACGCTTTTCTGTATGAAAATAGTAAATTATGACGTTACATTTTAGTAAATATTGACTATTCAAATCAATAACTTATATACTTTTAATTCGATTATTAAAATCTAAATGTGCATTTTTTTTTTAATGATGAATGAAATCCACAATATTTTTAGCCATTAGTTTTAAGTATAAATGTTTTGAATTTTTTAAGCTACCCAGTCAAGTACCCAATTATGGAGAAAAAAAATGACTTCCCATACTTAATGAGCTGTCGGCTGATGCATTTTGTATGGGAGGTCATAATTTCATTTTCGTTTTTCGACCAAAATTAACCCATTTTACATCCCTTGAGACAAATTGTTCAGTTACATGGGCCGATTCACATCCTTCAGGTCAGAGAGCATGTGTACCATTTCTGTTACAGGCTCTACTTTAATATAAAACTACAAAACTGATCTATAAAACTACAATTCATAAATAATATAAGGAATAACTAATCAAATTTTATTTCAACCGCCGACAGGATACGATGACGAGTAACAAATAGCAGATCACTAATTTCACCGCTCAAAGGTAATCCACTGTAGCTTAGTTGGTTAAGAGCGTTGGGCCGGTTTTCCAAAGACGCGGGTTCTCCTGTCGGCGGTTGAAATTTATGATTTGTTATTTCTAATATCATTTAGAAATAATATAGCACTGTGAGTGCAAAAATCTATAAAATTACAATTCACAAGAAATATTCACATTAGTAGTTTGTAAGCTAATTTGGCTAAGCTAATTTAAAAAAAAAAAACGTAGAATTCATTGACTAAAAGGCCGCACAGTGTACACAAAATTTTAGATTTATGAAACCGCTTGATGTTTGCGCCAAGGGTGGTCAACATGGCCACATCACATGATGGTGTACATAAATTAACTCATTCGCAAAATTTAGTGTATCCTAAAATCGGTAGCTTTCGCAAAACCTGCAGATCTACTAACATCTCTTAGTTACTTGCATCTAAACTAAAATTGCATATGGTTTGTCATGAAAATTCGTATATTTGCACAATTTGTTTACTGCAACAAATATAAGAAATTTCATGAGAATCCATACAAAATTACTTGAAATGCGATCGGCCAATGTTGCTTGGCCTCTGTTTATATACAATTTGTGTGTGACCAGAGGTCAGAAACTCTGGATCTGTCGATCTGTCACGAGTTTAAAAATTTTACCTAGATCCCAAAAAGTGCACAACGCCGCTAAAGAAGTTTTCACTTCAAAAAAAATCTTCGACAGTCACTGCTAACTTGTCAAGCCAATTAAAATCCATCTGGTATTTAATTAATGTTAATTAAACATTATCCCAGGGTGATCCTTATTATGTTCAGTAGTGTTTTGATTCATCATTATTTGTTCTCCAAATATGGAAAATGTAGTTGCATTTTTAAATACCAGTCCATAAAATAGACGTGTATGTAATTGCCAGCATAAACTATTGTTATTCTATCCTGATTTCTTTTTCTCCATTATTTTTTAGACGTGAAATAAATAATTTCAATTTCAATAAACTGTGTGACAGGGGCTTCAAATATTACTTTATTAACTGTGACGTGACATTATGAAAATTCTAAAATATACACAATTATCCTTAGAGAACCTTTAAGAAATTTTGCCTGCCTTAGTCAATAGTAAAAAAAAAAACTAAACTAGAGCCTTGTTGTTAAAAGTATAATAATAGTTAGACATTATTTCTATCAAATAGAAAAATCATTACCCTTATTTGTTTGAATTGAAGCACATTTATTAATAGCAGCTTTCTATTCAGGGACTTCTGTCCAATTATTACCATTGCTGCTAAAAAGACATCAATGGAAAATAAGATAATTTGTCAAAAAAACTCTACTAGTAATAATAATTATAACTACAAAATTATTACATCTTAGACTTCATAATAGTTATTTAATGTTAATGAATTTCTAGGAATTTTGAAATGCTTTGACAGTAATTGCAATTATATAGGGTGTTAATTGAATTGCGTGCCATAGCTTACAGGGTGTTTCAGTAACAAAAAAGGAGCCTGTAAAAATATTAAAAAAAAATCGTCTAGGTATATATAATGATTCCCAGAGCTGCGTCTAGCTCTCGCGCTATAACTAATCGCGCGCCGCGCGACGCGCGACGCTAGTTGCATCAACCAGTGATAGCGACTCGCGCCGGCTTGGTTATAGCGTGAGAGCCAGACACAGCTCTTGGAATCATAATAAATACCGACTTTAGGTTTTTTGAGTTGGATTTTTTTATGGGCTCCTTTTACGTTACTGTAACACCCCCTGCCATAGCACACAATTAAATTAACACTCTGTATATTGAATTATTCTTAGCCTTTTTATAAAATTTAAATGTTCTGCAGTGAATTTTGTAGGTATACATGGTGAAATTTCATTTATTTTAAAGCTAATGGAGGAAGAATATACCAATGAAACTGAATAAATTTTCCCAAGGGACATATGGGAAAAAAAAAAACAAAAATGGCACTATCGTTCTTAATAATGGCACAATACAATTTAAAAAAAAACTGCGTACCTTTATACCACATGTTCTAATGATGTTCTAATGATTATAATATAACAAACAACTTTCGCGAAGCACAAAAATTTTAGCTCTAAATAAAATTTTGTATTGTCCATTCTAAATTGCAGATGGGAGATCATCTTTGTATGGTTTTTGTTTTTTGTGCTTTGCGAAAGTTGTTTGTTATTATCAGTACCTAGATCATGTTGTTTAAAGATACGCAGTTAGTACTTTTTTTACACCCTGTACTAGTATATCGTACTATATGGTACTGGTACTATGGTACTGTTATGTATGGTGACAGGTCAGATGATCAAGTCGTTTTAAATGAAAGGTTATTGTTATATTTCGACCTTTTTTTGATGAAAGTATTTCAGGACATCCTCTTCAACTTTAAAACAAATTTTATTTCATTGTGTATTAAGTACTTAATTTTCAAATTGAAATGAGATTATCACTATTGAATATCTCGTCGCAATTACATGGAGTTCGACCGATATTAATCTCTCAAATGCTATTTGAATAATATTAAACTTGTTGACGAGAAAAGGAAATGTAGATAGGTAGATAGCAAAGTAAAATATATTAAGATAAAGACCATTACCATTAGCCGACTAATTACTACCATTTGTAATTATTCGAGTCGAAATGGCAACACTGGCAGTCTTGAAAATGTTGCCTACCTAATATTTGGATTGACCTTTTGGGTTTTCAATAAACTTAATCTAATCATTTTTGCAGTATGAATAATTATTATTACAAATTTACAGGAAAACACATTAAACCTTTGCAATGGTTGTGCACATAAAAACGTGGCGTAACGAGTACAATTTTTTACCGGTTGTTAATAATTAGCTATTGCGCTTTATACCTGCATAGACTGAACACTGAACTATATAGAGTTGGAAATACAGCATAATACTAAAATAATTCAACTCTTGAAACTAAATAGATTCCGAAACGCCGGTGGTAATAAATACCGCACCATTTCCGGTACAAAACAAACCTATATTTACTAATCTCAAGTTCGTTACGGTTACGGAAATAAGTGAAGCTTCAAGAGTAAATTCATCTATCGCAAACACTATATTTAGCTCTTGCTGCCAATGTTACTATAACAGTAAACCTAACAAAAATCAGAACATTTTAAAGATATCAAAAGGGAAATACAATGTTCAAGTTGTACCCGTAAATTTTTATAAATAATATAACTAACAAACTAACCAAGGATTGACTTGAAAGTGGTGTAAAATTGAAGACTGCTGTTGATATGATGACTTTTACTTTACAGCCTCTAATAGAACGTCTAAGATAAGAGTACAAAGGTTGAATATTATGATTTGTAGTTTGCTTTACCTGAAAACATATAGTCATTTACGAATTTGCCGCTTATTCTATAAGCCTTTCAAATGTTAAATTACTCATATCATTATTCAAATAATGGAGTAATTCAGGGAAATAGTATATAAGTTTAGTCTAGCAACATTTCATTTACCAGAATAATTAAATCGTTTCCAACAGTGTTGCTATTGTTAAACTATATAAATGTGAATGCTCTCGGAATAAAAAGGCATATAATTTAATTAATCAATATTTTAATTAATCATATTTTTGTGATAATCACAAGCTGTAAATATTTCGAACAGTAGTTGTACCATTGTAAAATCAAATCAATATTTGTGATTTATTAATAACCTTTAATAACCATGATATGTTTTTCGATAAATAAAGTAACTACTGTATGAACACTTAACGTTATTAAAATTTAAAAAACATACTTTTAAAACTAAAATTGCGGAAACATATTTTAGATCCTGTTCCATTAAATTGCAGCGTTTGTCTTATCTGGTTTCATCAATCCAATAGATTTTTTACCATTGTTATTTTTGCCAGAAAGGCAATAATGCTATGCAATTTTATGAAAGAGATCTAAAAGTGCGTAACATAACAACTTAAGACGCACAAGGCCAAATTAAAAACAAATACATATGAATGTGAAATGCTTGATATAGATTCTTGGATATTGTTATAAGTTAATTTTAGCGATAAAGTTAAGTAATTGTTGAATGTTTTCTACTGTAGAGAATCAATCGTAGTTTTCTTAAACTTTCTACTTGCTGTATTTGTATTGCCCCAAAGTCTTAAAAAGTGTTACCATTAGTTTGCTGCTCATACATAATATTGGATTATGTGACAATCACACCTCTATAATTTTATGTTTTAATACTGCCAGGCTATTGCGGTAGCATTATATATCAGCTTCTTAAAGCTTTGCAAGAAAATATTATGATAATTTTGTTTTATACAATGAATTATTCTAACGAATTTTACAGGACGAATCATTGAATTTCTAATAATTTTTAATATTTTAACAATTTTCTAATAGCAATTAGGTTACTATAATTTTATATAGTTTTAAGAATGATTATGTATTAATAATAGTTTTACTTACTTATGTATTTAGTGAAAGAAAATGCTGCCATGAAATCATTTAAATGCTTAGTGTGAAGAAAGAGAAGTCACTATACATTTTTTTTATAATTATAAGTCCATCTCTTTCTCTCATACTAAATACTCAAAAGTATTTATTGTCAATAAATACTTTTATAGCCATAAAGTTTATTTAAGCCTAAATACACTTCATGCTTCTTTTCAGTTTCTATTCTTGACCAGTTAACAAAGAATGTTCTATGATAACTGATAACATTATTTCTGAGAATATGTATAAGGCACCTTATCCTTGTAATTAATTTACTTCATAGCTTTGCGTTTATTACAACGTTAATTTCACATATTCAAGTATTTTACCAAGAGTCTGACATTTCATTTATTGTATTCATTGCGATGCTAGTGCACAATTTCGTTCGAAGTGTAGGTATTTTATGGATAATTCTGTAACAGTATAGCACAAGAATGTGTGCTAATTGAGGTAAATAAATTCGAAGATACAATCAAGCCTTTTTATTTTTAGATCCCATCCTTTTAAATGAAATATGGACTGAAAGTTCTAGTTACAAGCTAAGTTTGAAGTAGCTTTTATGTCTGTAAAGAATCAACCAACATCTCTACAAAGTTAGTGTTTCCCTACCTTTTATATAAACATAAAACACTTGACATTGGCACAAAGTGAAACTAGGCCACAAGAAAAAAAGTCATCTGCAGTTTTCTACCATTTTGGTAGTATTTTTTTGGAAGCGCGTGTATCCCCAATAGACAAGGAGCATTCGGCCTGGAGTGCGTTCAGACGGCCCAGTATAAAATTCATACCGTATGAATTTTAGACTACCGGGACGCACTGAACGTGCACCTTAGCCGCTGTCAGATAAAACTTCACTTCCGGTGCGCCTCTGAACGGGCCGGATAAAAATTAACCTAGTCGAAATTTCGTCTGACAGGTGTCTCTGAACGGGCAGTATAATTTTTAACCAGGTTAAATTTCGATCGATCGTGCGGCTCTGAACGTACCCCTGGTTTCCAAGCCAAGACTCCTATTAAAAAAAAGGAACTGTCAATGTCAAAATATCGAAACAAGTGTCGATTTGGCGATTTGTTTGTTGTAAAATTGCAAATAATAAAACAAAATCAACTTTATACATATACAATGGACGCAAAAGACGTGTGTGTAGAAATAGAAAACGATGAGTTTTACAGCAAGTTTCTCGTGGACTCCGTAAAACCACTTATCGGCGAGAACTTATCTGTCTCGGATCAAGTCGGAAAACTCGCTCAGGGCATCGACAAATTGAGCAAAAGCTTGGAGAAACAGGTACTAGCGAAACACAATGATCTTCTCACACAAGCCAGTCACATTTCTGACTTGGAAACAACTTTAGGATCAGTACAATCACAAGTTCAAAGTTTGCTTCGTGGTGCCGAAAAACTACAAGAACGCGTTCACACTCCATACTACGCATTGGAAAACCAAACAGTAATGCTCGAGAGAGTGCAGACTACTTGCAACTTGCTTCGCCACACATCGAAAATACTGGCGTTGTGGAACAAATTATGTGGGATCAAGGACAACCCAGCTAAAGAGGCTATTGTACTTTTTGAGCTAAACGAATTGATAAGTGACTACGATTTCGAAGGAATAGCCTTACTAGAAGAAGTTCTCAAAGAAGTAGAACACAGAAGGAAGGTGTTATTAAATAATTCCACAGCTTTACTACAGACAAGCTTACAAAATGGTGATAAACTGAAATTACTGCAATGTTTCAAAGTTTTCCACAACTTGCAATGTACCGAAGAACAGATCAAGAACTCTGTGGACAGTATTCTTCATGGCATCAAAAAGGAAATTGCAAATGCATTGAATGTACAAATGGTTCAAATTGAAGTTAAAAAATCAAGTTCTGGAAGAATTGCTCCCGGCAAAGCTAATATTATGAACGCACAAGACTTTAAAATCAAACTTTGGGACAACATTGACAAACTTTTCAAAGAGGACATCTTCAATGCTTGCACTAAAGTGATAATGCTGCAGAATGTAATAAATGAACTCCATGCTATTGGAAACTTCAGAAACATTGCCAAAAACTTCTGGTCTGATCTATGCTTAATTTTCAGCAGTGAATTAGAAAGAAGTCCTACCAATGTCAATCAATCTATTGAGATTGATTACCCAAAACTGTTGAAATGTTTCAATGATTTGCTCTCCAAACTCAAATGTAAAGATTTAGAGATGAACAGAGTATGCTTGACTAAATGGGAGAACTCTTTTCTATCCAAATCTCTGGGGAAACTCTTGGAGCCCGTAAGAAGCATGTGGCACTTGAGCCAAGTTCCAAACATGGATCAAATTGACATTGCCATCCGGGTCATAGCAGAGGCTTTGAGCATTTCTCTTGGAGATAAACAGCTGAGCATAAGTCTGGCCAATAGTGTTGCCAAGAGCATAAAACAGATGAATGTTGAAGCAGAACAGAGATTGTCTTTAGATGCTGATGTAGCCCAGATAATTGAACCTCCAACCAGTACACAGCAGAAGAATGCTGACCTCTGCAACTCTTTATACTACTTCTCTTCACAGATCAAAAGAGTTCTTTCAAACATGAACACATTACTGCCACAAGAGAGCATTCAGATAGTCCAGAACAGTTTAAAAGACATTTCAAGTATGCCTGTCTTGCAATTATTTGCAGAATCAATAAAAAATTCCTTGTTTATTATTTTGATGACAATGCATGAAGAGCCAGATTTGATCAGAGCTGATGACCCAGCAGGGAAGTCACTATCATGCTCTCCCTACATGAAGGAACTTCAACAGTTTGTCTCTCGCTGCAAAGACATTTACCTATCAATGTTCACAGAGAAACCAGCACTCAATGAATGTTGCACAAATATAGCTAGAGTTTGCACTGAAAGATTTGTTTATCACATTTGCAACATCAGACCTTTGACTAAATTTGGCAGAGTCAAACTCCAGATTGACTGCAAGCATTTGGAAACTGCTTTATCTCCTTTGGTTTCTGATATGACAGACTTGGGAGACTGTTACAGGCATTTGAAGGCACTACAACTTCTAACAGAGAAGACACCTCAAGAAATTGCCAAGAGCCAGTCTGAAGGGGCATCTTTGCCTTACTCTTTGGTCATGATGTTTTTGTTTTCATATGCTGGTCCTCAATTGATGGCTCCTCACACATGTGCTGGGTGGAATGTTCAGAAGCTGATGCAGTGGCTGGATTCACATAAGAGTGAAAAGGAAAGGCTGGATTTCGTAGCTGGCGCGCTGCAGAGATATCAGAACCACATCAGACAAAATCAGATAGCTACTTATGATGAGGTTTATCCAGTGTTATTGCAGCTTCTTGAGGATGGCAAAAAAAACTGAAGAAGTAACCTTAAGATTTGTTTATCTATCATAAATTATTAAACATAACCAGTGTGCATGTTGAATTATCTTAGTTTTTCTTATTTCTTTGTAAATATTATACAAGTATTATTTATTTAAGTGCTATAAATTAAAGATGTATAATAATACTATAAGGTTTATTTTATTACTGAAGATTAAAGAAACATTGTGCATCTGGATCTTCTAAACACTTCTATATGGTGGATGAGTGTGGCAAACTCTTCTAGATTCTGCCTGGTTCTATTTTGAATTCTCAATGTCCTCCATCAACTGCTAAAAAAGAAAAATATTTTTAGGTATTTATTTTCCACCATACTAACATGTTTGGTCCTTGGACGGTTTGGTCAGTCCCATATGATACTACCTATAACATTCAACCTCTCTTTAGAGCAGGACAGAAATAGCAGCCATTAAAAGTAGGAACAAATTATCTAACCTTAGAATATGCTATCAGCGGTTCTTCTCGTTTACGAGGAAACATCTAATAACAAGGAGGAAATAAGTGTTAGGAAATGTATTAATATAATCGTAAAAAAATACAATCAGTAATAAATCAAACTACTCTATAAAAATAAGAGATTTTATTCTAAACGACTTTCAACAAACATACTTTGCAAAGATATATTTATACAACCAATATAATGCTATAATACATCCTATCTACAATATGACAACCCTTATACTTAAATACATATTTATGTTATTAAATTAGGTACTTAAAACAGTTAAATTAAATACAAACTTAAGTCTTTTATAAACAAATGCCTTAGATTTCTAAAGATTTATGTATTTTTAAACTGATGCAGGGAGGGGCCTAAATATAGTACTGTATTCATATTTCATGTACATAAAAGGGACGACTTATTGGCAGTGTTATTTTATTTAATATACGAAAAAGTAGATAATATAGTTTTATTTTATATACTTGATTTCAGAGTTTTGAAGTCCGAAATAACAAACAATACCCAGGCAGTACATCCGCGATTCCTTATCGCAGTAGTTATACATCATATCATATCATACCGTTGTCCTAAAAAGGCTACGTAGACGCAATAAAATTACAGACATAATTTATAGCTTATTGTATAGACGTTTATAGAGCGTTTAATTAAATTTCTGTGATATAATGGAGTTTTAAACAACTTTTATACAGCTACATTATGCTACATGGGTGTGTTACGTAAGGGTCTAGACAGACGGACTGCAATCCGACTGCCAAATGGCAGTTCAGATGCAGTTTGAATGCAGTTGGCTCGACTGCAATCAAACTGCACGTCGACGGGCAGTTGGCGTGCAGTTTGATTGCAGTCTGAGTGCAGTTACAACGACTGCACACCGACTGCAATAAAACTGCACGTTGACGGGCAGTTGGCGTGCAGTTTCATTGCAGTCGAGTCAACTGCATTCAAACTGCAACAGAACTGCGTCATTACCGAGTCCGCGTATTAGAACGTAACCACACCACTACCGCCCCCCGCCACCGCACGCACTCGTTCCTGCCCCGCTCACCCGTGCCTGCCCCGCGAGTGCTCTTATAAATTCCGGCGAGCACTGATTTTGTATACTCTATAAAAATCTTTGAACATTTGAGTTACCTCGCATCGCAGTTCAGGTGCAGTTTGAATGCAGTTGACTCGACTGCAATTAAACTGCACGTCAACTGCCCGTCAACGTGCAGTTTGATTGCAGTCGGTGTGCAGTCGTTGTAACTGCACTCAGACTGCAATCAAACTGCACGCCAACTGCCCGTCGACGTGCAGTTTGATTGCAGTCGAGCCAACTGCATTCAAACTGCATCTGAACTGCCATTTGGCAGTCGGATTGCAGTTGGATTGCAGTCCGTCTGTCTAGACCCTAATAGATAACTAACTGCAATATACGAACTACATACGAATCTTTAGCCAATCTTCTGCACTACTATTTGTGTACGGATAAGGATGTTTCAGGTTCTCATGGCAAGACAGAGAGAGAGAGAGACATTTTACTTTCATCCTATAGGTGTGATTTTTATTAAACATACATACATACACAAAATCACGTCTTTATCCCTAATGGGGTAGGCAGAGCAAAAACGACCTAAGCAAAGGTCGTTCCGCCACTTGTGACAATTTTTGAGGGTTATTACAGATGATTATAGTATATTACTATAGTGACGGGTTGTCAGACCATCGCCTAAATTGCAATACACTGTAACCCTCGAATCTCTTAGCTGGTTTCTACAGCATGCCCGGGAGGAGATGCAGCTGGCACATTCTATGCTTTTCCATCACTCATAATCCAGCATGGAAGTAGCCATCCCTCTATTTTTTACTGTTCTTCTTGCCATGAGACTCTACAATGCTTGCATAGTGAGTCCGCCGAGATATTACCGATCTGTCAGATTTAGTAAACAGGTTAGGATGTCAGTAGGTACGCCAGGCTCGAAGCAAATATCCGATTCCTTCAACTCTTTATATTTGTGTTTGAAACCTATTGCGGGTAGTCAATGTTAAAATTTTGGAAACCTGGTCCCCTTAGCCTTATAAAGGTTTAAACCCGTTTACTCCGCTAACAGACTTCAAACCCGATAGTATCTGAACTCGCGGCGGTCCCACTTGTCTCTCAACTACACCTGTTGTTGGAAGGCGACGCGGAACACGTCTTCATAATCGTTGACGAAGTGCACGTCCATCCCCTCGCGGATGAAGGAAGGCAGGTCGTCGAAGTCGCGCCGGTTCTCTTCCGGGAGGATCACGCAGGTCACGCCCACGCGCTTGGCCTGACAAACAGGAGGCAGATATCAGTGGTATCGATTCGTTAAAGGCACGAATAACTAAATCTTGATTAAAATTATTGCCGTTCTTTTCATGTTAGAAAATGACAGGTATAGACTTATATTAATATTAGTTAAGTCGTGACTTTTGCAACTACGAATAGCAGCCAGTGAAACCAGCCAGCCAATATTTTTTATCGTTCATGAAGTCGTATAAAGGTAATGAAGTGGCTCTTATACAATTTATTTAACTAAGTGTTAAATAAACAAAAATCAAGTTTATCTACATTCTCACTTTTTAGAATATTTATACAGTGCTGCTACAACATAACACTCGTCGGGAATTTTCCCTGACCCCCGATCTCTCAATCGCTGGCCTACGCTGCGTACTAGCTCCTTCGCATCGGAGCCCCACGTACCCGCGGTCTCTAAAGCCACTGGAATGAAATCGTACGCAGACTCCAGGTTAGTATACTTGGCGCGTTTTGGACCAGCGGCTGTCTCAGCCTCTGCTCCTGCTGCCTGCTGGGTGCCCCTCAAATGTGACGCCGCATACGTACATACGCAAGTGGCGTCCCAAATGAGGGAACGACCCCGTGCCCATGGAATCTGCGTAAGACCGTCGGGCCTCTTTCCATCCGAGCGGCTGAGTGCGGGAAGCTCCAAGATGGAGGGAACGCCCGCTGATACCATCGCATTTAATACTTACAGCAATTATTTTCTCCTTAATACCACCAACAGGCAGTGCCCGACCAGTCAATGATATCTCCCCGGTCATCGCCAGGTCGTTTCTAACAGGCCTCTTCAACGCGAGGCTGAGTAACGCAGTGGTGATGGTGCAGCCGGCAGACGGACCGTCCTTGGGGGTCGCGCCTTCCGGAACGTGCAGGTGGATGTGGCTAAAATGAAAATATTGTAATATATGTTAACCGTGGGTCACGCACGACATATTTTTCTATCTAGCAGACCATGACGACACTATCATATCATTATCATAACCAAGATATCTTATACAGCTAATCAGTCACATAATAGCCACCGCCATTAAATTTGAGAAGTTTTTATTTTGTAAGTTTTTAATGCCATGGACGACGTTCGTGCAGAAAGTTTTTGACGACTATAAGAGTTATCTGGCGCTGAGGTACTCTTCATACACCTTTTTAATCACATAGGAGCACTAAATAGTAGGTTAAGTAGCTTTTTAGTTAGCGAATTTTAAAATTTCCTTTATGGAACTAAATAGTCATATAACAGTTACAGCACTTACCTAGTATTTAAGAAGTGGTTGTCCGAATGATGTTTGTGCAGGAAGTTTCTGGCTACAGTAAGCGCTATTCTGGCGGATTCTTTCATGACGTCACCGAAGTATCCTTTATACAGCGAATTAGTCATATAGCAGCGCTTACCTAGTATTTAAGAAGTTGTTGTCCGGATGATGTTTGTGTAGGAAGTTTCTGGCGACAGTAAGAGCTATTCTGGCAGATTCCTTCATGACGTCACCAAGATGTCCGGTCAATTCTAGTGATCCGAACGGAGACTTCTCGTCTACTGAGTGGTTGCGGAGCGCTGTCTCGATGAAGAGTGTGCTGCCACCTGAATTAAACAGTTTATTAGAATTAGTTGTTAGATTGCGAAACAAACCAATTTTTAAAATTATGTTCCTTACACTTTTAATTGTTATACAATTTTTACCGTGAGAAAACGTATAATTGCCACGGAAAAACTAAATAAGATGACACCGCGGCGCGTAAAACTAGTGTTTCTAAGTTCTTAGGACAAATCTGTGTATAATTATTCACCAGCTTATACGACTAAATTTACCCATAGCAGTCCAAGCCAGTCCCATAACGACTCCGGGCGGTGTGACGTCATACATCCGGTCGTGTTTGAACGTCGGCTTGCCCACCAGATCGGATAGATTTTCATCAGTCACTACAAGATTGTCGGCTTCCTTTTTCACAATTTTGAAGGCTACTTTTCGTGCGATCTGTTTAAAAGAAAGGAAAGTGAGTTTTGTATAATACGTCCAAATTAGTATTTAATTAATTTTTCGGTTTATGATGAATTAAATTAAACCTTTACAAAAGATTCTGATTTCACCGAGATTTTTTGTTGGTAAAATAAATAGGTAAGTCGCCAACACGGATTTTAGAATGTCGCTAAATTCAAATACTGTACAGTTCGGGGCCATATGTATTTTACATCGGCCAAGTTTGCTTGTTATCTCTATCGCACCTGTACAGTGACTGGCAAACAATATGCTGTGCAATAAGGTTATAAGCTGTTATTGGATCATTATGTTGTAAAAGTCAGTTTTTATATAATACCTTCTCAATGTGTTTCTGTAGGTTCCTGACCCCGCTCTCCCGGCAGTATGAGCGTATGAGCGTGTGCAGTGACTCCGAGGTGAGATCAAGTTGCTCTTCGTTCAATCCGCAGTTCTTGCGTGCGGTTGGTAGCAGGTACTGCTGGGCGATCGCCAGTTTCTCTTCGGCCACGTAACCTGTTCGAGAATACATGAAATTAGTAATACTAACTTACAAAACATTGGAAATTATTGATAATTATGGCTTGCTATAATTGCTAACTATATGAACCCTAATGAAATATGTTCTTTTATCACTTTTATCGCCTACTTTCACCCTCGACGATATTGGCTCACATTTAACAAATTTATATGACCTATGACCCCTTACCAGACATATCAATGAGCTCCATCCTATCTCTCAGCTATTCTGGCACCAATGCACCCAAATTAATCCCTTACCAGACATATCAATAAGCTCCATCCTATCTCTGAGCGGCTCGGGGATTTGCTCCACCACGTTGGCCGTGCAGATGAACAGCACCTTGGACAAGTCGACTGGTACGTCCAGGTAGTGGTCCAAGAAGTTGGCGTTTTGCTCCGGGTCTAGTAGTTCGAGTAGCGCTGAGGATGGGTCTCCGTGGACGCCTCTATGAAAGGAAAATAGCATTAAAACCAAAAGAGAATAAAAAACCCAAATTAATGTTTTCATGTTTTATTTCTATAAAGACCTTAATGACACTTTTATACAACTATAAGTCACAAAGCGATCCTTTCACAACTTTTTCATACACAGCACAGCACAAGTAAACTTGGACCGTTATATAACTTTTATACAGCTACAAGTCATATATCAAACCTTTATACGACTTACTTGCCAATCTTGTCGACCTCATCGATGAGCACCAGTGGATTCTCAGTACCGGTCTTTTTCAAGCACTGCACAAGCTTTCCGGGCATTGCGCCGACATAAGTCCGTCTATGACCCTTTATTTCGGCGACGTCGGTCATTCCGCCGACTGAGAATCTGAAGTATTGGCGGTTGAGCGCGCGGGCGATTGAGCGAGCTAAGGGGGAGAAATGAATTATAGGGATAGATTATTGTGTAGGGTATTATGTTAATACAGATTTTGTAAATCAAGAAAACAATAACTGTATTAGTGTTCGGCGCATAGTTTGCCAAAAAGAAATAGCTGGTATTTAACGTATTTACTAAAGAAGCTAAATTCATAAAAAAAAAACTGAACAGCCACTGCAATGAATTATAGCCATTCAACATTAGCTTCAACATTTTTAATGCGAACGGCTAAGGAGTGGAACTCTGTGCCTGCGGATCTGTTTCCGGAACATTATAACCTGGGAATTTTCAAAGCAAGAGTGAATAGGCATTATCTAGGCAAACATGTTCCATCATCGTCTGCATCGTCACTTTCCATTAGGTGAGATGGCGGACAAATGGTTTACCTTAGCAGGCGGATTGGCGAGCGCAGTGCAAGATGTCACATACCTATACTTGTCTTTCCCACTCCAGGTGGTCCATGGAAGCAAAGGATCTTGCCCTGAGTGGATCCTTTCAGCTGCGACACCGCTATGAACTCCAGGATCCTCTTCTTGATATCTTCCATGCCGTAATGATCCTCGTCCAGGATGATCTGAGCGTCTTCCAGTTTGAGGTTCTCTTCGGACGTGATGCCCCAGGGCAGGGAGGTTAGCCAGTCCAAGTAGCAGCGGGTTACGCTAAAGAAAGAAGGAATGTTTAAGTATGATAACTTGCTTGTAGCTCAAAGATATCGTCTAGTTACAAGTCTATTAATAAAGCAACAGCTATAAATAAATAACATTCTATGCAAACACGAAAAGAAAGTATTTACTTTCTGGATTGACAACAAATACGATCATACCATACATTATGAAGTATAAAATAAAGCGTTATGATGAAACATTTATGCTGAAATGTAATAAACTTACTTAAATTCCGAACTGTGGCTCTCGAGGAAGTTGAGTTTGTTTAGCTCCTCATCTATAACAGTCTGAACAGCTTGCGGCACGGTGCGGTCGGCGAGTCGCTCACGGAACTTGTCACCGATAGCGTCCTTGTCGTCCTTTTCTAAACCTAGCTCTTTTTTTATCACCTACAATATGGAAATTACAATCAGGTAGTCAGGTAGTTTCTACAAATGAAGGACCAGTTGGTTAAAACGGCGAAACGGATCACCGAAGTGAAAAATAATAAAGATTAACTAATTTCAAATACAATCACAATCATAATCTTCCTTCCACTACCTTCAGGTTGGCAGGAAGAGATTCCTTCGCATTAATTTTAAGACAACTTTAGGTAATTTTTTTTTTCAGCAATATTGTCATCAGCGTTTTAACCTACTTTATTGCAAATTCTCAAATAAAAATAAAAGGAATCGGTCTAGTCATATGTGTATGTAATTTATTAATTCAAACTTACCTTGAGTTGTTCATGTAAGATATATTTCCGGTGTTGTTGCTTCACTTTCTCTTCAACCTCTTTACCGATTTTCTGCTGCAATTTCGATAATTCTAACTCTTTCTTCAGAAGCGAAAGAGACATCATCAGTCTTTTAGGTATCTAGAAGAAAACATTCTATTAGAGATGATGTGAACATTATGCAAGGACATGAACTAAGTAATGTAAGTAACCTAAGTAATGTAATGTCAGTAAATAAGTAAGTAGGCTTAGAACCAAAGTGCTGTGTCATAAAACAGTAGGCACAACTGGATCAGCCTTATTGATAAAAAAATCAAGTCTTAATAATCTTCATCAACAATCAACAGTAAATCACATCCCATGATCAGATCACACCACACAAGGAATGCGTTGAAAACATGGCAGTAACATACATCCATCTCCTCTAGAATAGCTTGCAGCTCAGCAGGCTCGGCTCCCGTTAGAGCGGCACCGAGGTCGCTCAGATACACCGGATTGTCCACCACGCGCTGTCCTTGTGCTAACATGTGATGAAGGGACTCTCTGTAAAGGTAATAGGTAATTATTCGAGTTCCTAAAAATTTAAAAACATAACGTTTTTAATTCAAAGTAAAAGGGCAGCTTTAAATTACCTGTACAAAGGATTCAAATTAATAATATCCCTGATAGTCTTGATAATTTCTTGCGTCAGCGCTTTCACTTCTTCAGTCTGTTTAAATTTATCATGCATCATGTTTTCCACAGTTACCATCATCACATGTTCTGGCTGAGATTTGGGAGTTTCCTTAGCATTTTTGGCGTCCTTAGCTAGGTCTTCTCCTTCTAACGGTTCTATCTTCTCAACTTTCTCTTGTTTTTCTGGTTTCTTTCTAGAGTTGCGGTATTTCCTTCTTCTTCTTTCTGCGTCGGTCTCTTCGCGGGTAACGTCAAACTCAATGTTAAATAGAGGAAACTTCAACTTCATTTCTGAAATTGGGGTTCAGAAATGAAGTTGATTATCCATAATATTTTTTTAAAGCAAAGCTATTTTAGAAAGCTTTACAAAATTAGCTGTATAAAAGGAGCTTACAGAACTTGTAAAACTTTTATATGACAGAAAGTTCCCTAGGTGACTGATATATGACATAAAATAATTTTAAATTAGTATGAGCGCTCAATTTAAAACTGTATGTAAAATGATTTTTCTTACCTGCAGGCCCTGTCTCAATTTCGTCTTCAATAAACTGTCCGGTGATCTTTATCCTGCGGTGAGCCATTACTACAAGTCGTAGCTTATAATCCATGTCTTGCATCTCATGAATTTGCGCAAAAACACCTAAAAAGGAGCGACTTTAAAGTAAAAATTAAAAAAAGATGATCATACAAAAAAAAATGCAATCCAAAATCAATCTTAAATAACTAAAGTATCAGTGCTACATAGTGTCGAACTTGAACAGTGATTGGAATACAGGCACTATCAGGTATTTTAGCCTGTTAAAAAAAAACATCTTATCTTATATTAGCCTATACTATTACTGTCCCACTGCTGGGCAATAATAATAAAAAAATATGCAGAAAAAACAATGTCCTCCAACACATTTCTGAAATACTGACCTACTTGATGCAGCTCATCTAAGCTGGACACCACATCTGATTTATCATCATCAGTCTTTCTGAGGAATATGCCGACATACGGCTGATTTAGTTTTACTTTGCGGCGGATTAGGTCTATTAGTGCTGGATTTGAGATCTGAAAATGTTCAACAAATGGTCAGAAACAGGCCTTTTTAAATATTTTTTTAATCTGTTGGGAAAGATAGTAGTATTCTCTTTATACAAAATTGGTGTAAAAAAAGTACTGCGTTCCTCTAAAGAACTTGTTATGGTAAAACGTAAGTTTTACCATTTTACCAAACAACTTTCCCAAAACACAAAATTTTTAACTTGAAAAATGTGTGCCTTCTCAATACAAAAATGCTCTCCTCATCTGCAATATTATATGGGAAAATGCAATGGAAAGTTGTTTGTTATCATTAATAGATCATGTGGTTTTTTTTTTTTTTTTTTTTTATTATTCATACACACAAACATTACATTAATTTATAAAAATGGTATCATAAAACCCATAAAGTTAGGTTTGTCTTGAAACCATACTTCCTCGCTCAAGGTTACACTTCAATCATTTTTACTAAAAATATACAAGTACAAAAATACTAAAAATATACAAGTACATACTATAAAAAATAAAAGAATAAAAATAAAAATTAAAATAATAAAAATTAAAGGAACGCAGTACTGTTTTTACACCCTGTGTAATAAAACTAAAATGCCAAAAACATCTAAAAAAAAAGTTCTATACAAGAGTAAATCTAGATACTCTTACACAATAATAATAATAATTTATTTTACTTGTTTTCACATCATATTGAATATTTAAAAAACCGGTCAAGTGCGAGTCGGACTCGCTCACCGAAGCTTCCATACCAACTTGGGGGTATTTAAAGCGAATATAGAACCTTCCCTCCAGCACCCAGACTTTTTCCACCCAAAAATATCAACAGGACAAAGGACAAACTTAAGTTTGCTGTAATGTTGTCCCGTAGGTTGTCCCCTATTGTACTAGATATAGGGAGACGACTACGAAAATAAGTTTGTAATCCTTTTTTTGGTGATATTTGGACAAATTTACAGTTTTTAGATTTTTTTCTTTGATTGTGCTATTAGACACTGTTTCCTTCTAAACTTCATGATTGTAGGTCCACGGGAAGTACACCTGTAAGTTTTTGAATCTTGAGGAAGGCAAAACCTATAGGGTACTTCCCCGTAACCTAGGATCTTGAAATTTGGCAAGAAGCAATGTCTCCTAGCACAATCAAAGGAAAAAATCCAAAAACTATTTTTTTTGGTTAGATCACAAAACAGTATACTTTTAGTTTTAGGTTCCATTGCAATTAATCAAACAAACATTCGTATCTTTTGATTGCAACAACTTAGAAGTATGATTCTTTTACACCTTCAAGGTGCCCTAGACTTGAGTATTCAGTATAATTTCAACTTGATACATTCAGGAATTTCTTAGAAAAAGGGTCTTGACAGACAGACGGACGGACAGACAGACAGACAGACGGACAACCGAGTGATCCTATAAGGGTTCCTTATAATCAAATCCCTTAGCTGGTTTTTACAGCATGCCCGGGAGGAGATGCAGCTGGCACATTCTATGTTTTTCTATTGCTCCCAGTCCAGCATGGAAGAATATAAATACATAGTTATATTTCATCAAAGGAAAAGAACTAATTAGAATGTATAAGTTTTATTTTAATTTTTATAATGCCATGCCACCCAGTGTGATGGCCACTTTTCCACCAGTTGCAATTTGAGGAGGAATTTAGGACAAATGTACATCTTTCAATATTATTATTTATTATTAAAATCAATAAGAATATAAACAGTATGTACATTAAATATTGCGCATAAAATTCTGAGAAGACACTTACCTCGATCAACTTGATAAACCGGGGAAACACTGGATTCCTGTTGATTGCTATAACAGGCACCTGTGGCCACACTTCTGGCACAGCCACCGTCGCCGGCAGCTGGCTGCTGAACAGCGGCGTGTCCACAACCTTCGCGTCAGGGTCGTCTTCAGGAGGATCATCCTTGTTACCAGTAGTAAATAACCTCACACTGCCGACCCGGCTACTGGCCGGTATAAACGGGCTGAAACTGCAAATACGGGCGTTTCTTGCCCCTAAGGTGCTGTAGCTGTGGCACAACACTCTGCTACGCTCCGCCGGCTTCTGGTATTGTGATGCAACTTTCGAAACATTACGCGCAACTCGACCCGAAGTGGACTTAAAGTTGGGGTTCAAAAACACACTGTTCCTCAGCAAAGCACTAGCAGTATGCATCGTTATTGATTTATACTGAGTTTTGAATGTTATTAATAGCAATATTCATTTAAAAAACCCTTATTTTGTACAAATTCGAGGTTATTTTTCCAGACTTTTCAACTTGACAGATAAGATAGTGATGTGTGTGTGGGCAAACTTAAATCGATCGACTTTAATTTACCGGGTTTTTGTTACCACTCTAAGAAATTTAAAACTTTTTGGTTTGGTTCGGTTCTCTTCTCTTCTGTTCTTAAAGCACTCATACTCATAGACAGACACTCATAGCATAGATAAAATAAAAACGTCAAAATTTTGTAAAATGCCATGGTTGGTAAAATGTAAAAAAATACTAAAATATAGTTGACTATTCCAACTTTTCTAATAAAATGTAAAATAAAAACAAAAATGAGTTTTAAAATGGCTTGCGAAATTTGTGAACATTGCCAGGAACCAATAAAAATGTATCACAGTAGTGTTATGCGGGCGGGTCACAGCTACCATAGCGAGTGTCACAAATGTTATGTATGTAGTGAAACCGATCTAAAAGGTGCTGAAGTATTCAAAGGCGTAATTTTCTGCTCAAGTTGTTCCAAAAGAATATTTCAAGGTTGTTCCTCGGCGAGGCGAAATAAAGATGCGGCCAGATGCAAGCCTGTAAGGTCCAGATCCAGATGTAGGCCAAAGAGGTGCGACAGAGCCAGGCGACATGAACCAAGAAGACATGAACCACCGCAGCCAAAAAATATCGATGTCCTAGAAATAGCTCGTTTCAATCTGTCTTTCAATAGTGACTCTGAAAAATATCAGCACATAGAAGCGCCAAAGAAAATATCATTATCATCCATGCTCTCTGTTTACTTTGATACTGGTGACGATGATGTAAAATTGAAACCTAGCATCAAGAGAGAAAGTATTGAAATGGGTATGATAACGGACGTTACATTACAACTTTTAAAGGAATTGAACTGCCCAGTTGTAGAATTTACACCATGCAAAGAAGAAATAAATCATAGTTCAAAGCGAAAAAGTCCCAAGCTAACATCAGATAACAGCCAAACAAAATACGAAGATCAAAATAAATCAATACTGAGTTTTAAAACGCAAAAAAAGGAAGAACAGAAAGACAAGGCAAGAAGTAAACATAAATGCAGTGATATAAGAATGATTGAACTCGGAGCATCAACAGAGATCACTAGCATGACACTCCAAAAACAATATGATTTTCCTGTAGCAACAAAGAAACCCCAGTCACAATATAGAGCCACTACTGGGACCGTGAACATTTCTTCTGTTTCTAATGAATCATTTAAAGTCCTAGAACGATGGCTCGAGTCTAATGAGACTCTCAGGGAATCGACTTCTAATTTACTCGAAAAGAAGAAATTTGGTAAATGGTTGAAAAGACCGTACAGATACTTTAAACGAAATATTTTGGACCGTAGCTCTCTCATCAGCGTGCTTATGAGTTCAGTGCATGACCAGCACTCATTTTTCAGTAAAATCAAAGATTTTTTCCAGGAAGAAATCAGCCTACACCATCAGAGCGCAAAGAAGTTGTATTCAGCAGTTAATCGTAGGAATGCCCCTTACAAACTTGGATGGCCACACGTACCCAACTATGAAAGTAACATAGAGAGGCCACGTAGACGAAAATGCAAACATTACAGAAAATCCAACAGTTATCGTTGTTTGAGAGACCACGTCATGAGGCATGCAGGTCCAACTAAAAGTGAACTAGCCCAGTTCCGAGGTAAAATGGTGAAGATGATTGCTCCGAGAACTGTTAAAAAGCTTTTCACTGATTTACGCAAAACCACAGTTTCAGCTGCTTGTGGTGATAGTGAAGCGACAAGCAAATGTTCACCTACTATTTGTATTAACGTTAGTTCACATTCACACTCGGCTAGATCTTCAAATTTAACAAAAGATGCTTACCTACATAGTTATCGTTATTAAATACCACTTTTGTGAAATTATGACTTGTTTTAACTTCGGCTACATAATAAGCACATTGGCATAATTTATTATATTAAGTTATTATTTATTCTTATGACATCGGATTTCTTTTTACTATCTACAATATACAGGTAATATTAAAAAATTCTAGAAATTATTATCTTTTTATTACCTACCTACAGCTAAAATTAGGAGTATTACTGATGCAAGTTGATCAAGCTAGTTACTAGCCCGGTTTGCCTCTGGATATTTCCACTGAAGCGTAGCTGAGCGGCTGCCAAATGTATGGCTACGTTATCGACACGGTTCTGTTCCTTTATTCGCCACAGTCGTTATTATCGCCTTTTTTAGTACGTTGCAAATATCCCAAAACAGGGCTAAACCCCAACATCCAAAGTGAATGTATCATTCCAGCTCTAAATTGTTTTGACTGTATATACCTATTGTTTGGTAAAAAGTAACGTAAATCATGTAAATTTCCTTTTCTCCGTAACTTTTTAAGTATTAACGCTAGAAAGAATGTTTTGTACTAATTTTTGTTTGCAATTTAATCTATATTATTTCTGTCTTTAACACTTTTGCGCTAAATCCCAAATCACATTGTTTTGTAAATATTTAAGAAAAACTGATAAGTCCAAACTTCTCGACTTTACGAGTTTTAACTCAAAATGACAAAACCGTAAAATCGGTATTCGATTCTGTGATTACGGACAACACTATTAACTTTTGGCGTTTAGTACGAAATCAAAACATGTACTATTTTTCCAATGTTTTCCAATGAAATTGCTGAATAAAAGATTATTTGGACATATTTTTCGGGTAATTATAGGTTACAGTTTTTATACTAAACCCCCCATAACAGTAATATTAAGGATTCTCTTAGGTAATACACATAACCTCTTTGCAAACTTTCTAAAGGGTCTTATGCTATGCAGTATGCTGTATATTTGTGTAGTTGTAAATGATTTTGTTGTTCTAATGATAAAATACATACTTAACTATAAAATAAATAAATTGATTGCTTAAAGTGTAATTTCCATTCTTAACCTATAAAAACTTTCTATTTATTTTTCATAGAAAATTATAAAGATGGATGCATCGACAACTGCACAAGTTACTTCTCAGTCAATAAAAGAAGGGCAGGCAGAAATCTGTTTGAAAACGGATAAAGTTTTCTATAATCCGGTACAAGAATTCAACCGTGATTTAAGTATAGCCGTTTTGGCTACTTTTGCTAAAGACTACAGGACCGAAAAGTTTGCAAAAGCTGAAAAGAAGGCTAAAAGTAAAAATGAAACTGATAAAGAACAAGAAAGTCCTATAGAGGTTTGTATAACTTAAACAATTAAAAATAAAACGTTTTTTTTTTCTCTAATTAAATAGACTTGCTCATTTGTTTATTTTTCAGATTGAATTTACGATCTTAGAAGCACTATCAGCCACAGGGCTACGTAGCATCCGGTATGCTAAAGAGATACCGGATGTCACTAAGATCATAGCTAATGACTTGTCCGAAAAAGCTGTGGAAACTATAAAGGCGAATATTGTTTATAATCAGGTTGAGAACCTGATTGAAACTAGCCATGATGATGCTTGGTAAGTATAAAGAAAAATCAACTTTTTTTTAATAAAAATCCAAGGATTAATGGTTTATTTTTTCTCTCAAATCAAAATCTTCATTGAGTTGATCTTTTATGAATTTAAGATACTTACCTGCCCCTTATTTGAATGATATTCCCAAAATCTTAATCTTTTTTATCTTCCAGTATGCTCATGTACAAACACAAGCTGCCTACTAATCGTTTCTCTGCGATAGACTTGGACCCCTACGGGTGTCCATCCATATTCCTAGACTCGGCCGTTCAGAGTGTCCAAGACGGAGGTTTATTACTCGTCACTGCAACTGATATGGCAGTCCTGGCTGGAAACTCGCCTGAGACATGCTTTTGTAAATATGGTGCCATTAGTTTGAAGACCAAATGCTGCCATGAAATGGTAAGATGACATAAAAAAACTCTAGGTTTTGAAAGAAACAACCAGTCACTTAATTCTCCGCTCAGGGAGCGGTAGTTCAGTTGGCTAGAGCGATGGGTCGCAGATTCAAATCCTTTTTGCCATTTAACAAGGACCGGAAAGTGTGCAACATGAATCCACTTTAAATAAGTCTTACCTCACTAAATGCCTAATTTTTTACTTCTATTATATTATAGGAGTTACCTCTAAACATATAAAATCCTTAGAGTATACATAAACTAGAGTGCGTGCGCGTATCCAAGTACGAACTGTAAGCATGGATATGAACAATCCGAAAATTTAAATCGCATCCCGTTTAGTAATAATAGTTTCCAACGCCATTATTTCTCCAGAAAAATATTAATAATTTATTACTAATTACGGTATAATGTGAGCTAGGTACAAAAACGATTCACATGTTTTTTACTGATACACTGTACAAAAATCTGCTTACACTTGACATAAGGTGCTCTATAGTTTATGTATACTCTAAGATAAAATCTGTAAAAAGCTAAAGGTGGAGTATGATGACTTACTTTTTTTACGAAAGACAAGTGAGTATTCAAAACTATATTGTTTCAGGCACTAAGAATACTCCTTCAATGCATATCATCGCACGCGAACCGCTACAGTCGCTACATAGTGCCGCTACTCAGCATATCAGCTGACTTCTACATACGAGTCTTCGTCAAAGTATACTCAGGGGCGATACATTGTAAGAAAACTACCAGGTTAGTGTTGTACACCTAGTTATGACAAGTTAACAGAGACTGTTCAAAAATAATGTATATTTTACTCTATCAAACTTTAAATTACAACAAAATATTAAATTAAAAAATTAAATAAAAATACATGGTACAAGGTAAAAATTAACAAAAAATTTCTTAATAAACGTAACAACTTAACAGAGAATGTTCATACACTACTCTCAAATTATCTTTTACCACCACCAGTAAACTATCAATGGTGTACCAATGCGTGGGTTGTGACAACATAACCCTGCAGCCGCTGGGAGGGTTCAAACCGAACCCTACAGAGAAGAAACCTGAACAGCAGAAGGCGTATCTACCAGCTGTGCCGCCGGTACAGGAGTACTGCGAGAATTGCAATCAGAGGCATCATGTAAGTTCAATTTATTGTCTACAAAGGTGATTTGATATAAAAGCTTCGCCGTGTCATAAGCACAGCCGGCAGCAAATTCCGCAGAAAATCTAACAATATGGTTAGATTACCTACCCTACTCATTGACAAAGGTCGCTACACAGAAACCATATCGAAAGAAGACGGTTTAAAAATTTTGATAATGGCCTCATTCCTGAAACAAGTCCATGGTGTAATAAATTATTCGCAAAATACCAGAATTTTTATTCTGGTCATTTGCATTTCAGGTCAAATTCTGAAAATTCTGACGCAGACACTGGCGTCTGAATGATTTTTTGTAGAATTTTCTTATTCAATGCTTATCGAATCGCCACAGCTAGGAGGCCCAATCTGGTCAGCCCCGATCCACGACGAAGCCTTCGTCTCCCGGGTCCTCACACACGTTGAAGAAAACCCCCAACTCTTTGGCACCGCCAAGAGAATACAGGGCGTTCTATCCATGGTGCGGGAGGAGCTACAGGATGTCCCGTTGTATTATACGCTGGATAAACTGTTCGGGAGAGTGCATATCGAGATCATGCCTATGTTGACTATGAGGTAAGACTGCCATCACATCACCTTCATCACGAAATGTTAGTCAATACATTACGCGAGCGAAGCGAGCCCAACATCTCACGAACATTTAATCAATTTATTACGTGAGCGAAACGAACGCGACATTTCACGAAAATATTGCCATTCTAAGTATGTTATACCGCAAGAGAAACGAGCCCGACGGTAGACGGAAATAGAATGAATACGAGAGCGAAGCAAGCGCGAAATCTTACGAAAAGTTAGTCAGTACATTATTAGGGCCTAATGATTAGGCGATCGAAGCGAACGTGACTTTCTATGAAATTGATCGAATCAATACGTTACGCAGGGAAGCGAGCTCAATATCTCACGAAAATTGAATCAATTAAGCGAGCGAAGCGATAGCGACATTTCACGAAAATATTAAGATGTCTGGGTTAAACTTAGATTGAAACACGCACTTCAGAAATCTGTTTTGATTGCCAGGTCTGCAATCATGAACGCAGGCTATAAGGTGTCATACTCGCACGCGTCTAAAGTGTCCCTGAAGACCAATGCACCGGCTCAAGTGATCTGGGACATCATCAGGACTTGGGAAAAAACGCATCCCATCAAACCTGCCAAGTAAGAAATTACACCATCATTAGATGTTTTCAAAAGCTTTTGAAAGTGCCATGCCTAATTGAGCCTTTTCCTTTTCAGACTGGAATCTGACCCGGTAACCAAAAACATCCTGTCACGAGAGATCAAAACCCAGGTTGATCTAAACGAGCGCTTGGACGCTAATCCACTGAGCAGGCGCGACGGCCGACTGCGCTTCCAGACCAACCCCACGCCTTACTGGGGCCCCGGCGCCAGGGCCGCCGTCAAGTGAGTAAACAATCTCACCAAAGCCCCTCCCACGCGTCCCTAGTTGCGGAACTGCGCTATGCGGCCCCCTCCCACGCGTTCCTAGTTGTGGAACTGCGCTAAGCGGCCCCCTCCCACGCGTTCCTAGTTGTGGAACTGCGCTAAGCGGCCCCCTCCCACGCGTTCCTAGTTGTGGAACTGCGCTAAGCGGCCCCCTCCCACGCGTTCCTAGCTATGGAACTGCGCTAAGCGGCCCCCTCCCACGCGTCCCTAGTTGCGGAACTGCGTTAAGCGGCCCCCTCCCACGCGTCCCTAGTTGCGGAACTGCGTTAAGCGGCCCCCTTCCACGCGTCCCTAGTTGCGAAACTGCGCGTTTTGCTGCGAAATTTTGTATTCTTTAAGCTGAGTTTTATGTTCCTGTTGCAGTGTCGCCGAGGAGAAGCAGACGAAGGCGCAACGGAACCAGAACAAGTATTCTAAAGAGAAGAAGCGGCAACATTCGCCAACCGAGGAGGACGCGAGAAAAAAACAGAGCGTGGACGTTGATGATGTTATATAGATGTAATTTAATTAATTATACGTTTAACAAAATGTTCAGTTATTTTATTACTAGAAAGTCTTATAATATAAATTCAGCAAAAGGACAGATCTTAAGATAAAAGATCGAACAAATAGAAGCACTGAAGCACTTATAACTTAGCGGGTGGAAAGGCCGTGCGGTTGCTTTAAGAATCTTATTAGCATTTGCAATTTCGCAACATTTGTCTATTTTCATGGAAATTAAACCTTTTTTCTAGAATAGAAATCGTTTAGAAATATTTAACCCTTCAGCTGTCAAAATAATCCCAATCGAATTTCTGAACGAAAAGTTTGTACATTATCCAGCTAAATAAAAAAGTAAGCAGATGCTGTGTCATCTACTTGGCTTATCTCTTTCTAACACATACGTTTCCCATAACAACTAGCGCCACGCAGATGTCAAAACAGGCACTCTTAAAATCTTACGGATTATAGAATGACGCAAATTCGACGCAGTGGTGCCAAGTGCGGCGACTTATCGCCATTTAGGCTATCTTGAAAGGTGCCGCGGCGACCAAAAATTGGGAATGGCGACTGGTCGCCATTTAGGCTATCTCGAAAAAATATTAGGCGACACTAGGCTACTTCAAGATTAAAAGAACTTATGACAGAAAAGTTGGAAATTTTCTTAGTGAAACGAAACGCACAACTATACTACAGATTAGATAGAGCATCAGTGCCGCTTTTTTGTTCTGAATTTTTCTATATGACACAAAGATGACAGAGACATACATATTTCGTATAACACATTTCTTTCATTGATTGTTTAAGTCGCACGAAAACTTAAGCATTTTTATTTTGTCCGAAAGTTTAGTCATAAATGTCCTTAAAAAGTATATGTACAAGCATTTATTTAAGCCATCCTGTCCTTTTCGGTTTCATGAGGCAAAAAAGTAGCCATTTAGGCTATTTTTCTAATTTTTTGGGCGATTTTAGGCTACTTCACCTTTAAAAAAAATTGGGCGATTTTAGGCTACCTAGAATTAATTTTTCTGCGACTTTACGTCGAAAAGACTTGGCAACACTGATTCGACGTGAAATCGCGTTTCCTTGAAACGAAAGCAAAATATTGCAAAAACAAATTATAATTGCGCTGATATCTAGTATCGCTTAAAATTACACGTATAAATGTACTCTAGACTGCTGCACGTGCTATTTATCTGGTGACTTGTGAACCCAGGACAGGACGTCTCAGTGCATGACGATAATTTGAGTGTGATAGACGTTGTTTGAGGATGTTTCCTTTATCGATAAGAATGCATATTGCGACTTTCTTGTTTGTTTTCGCACTATCTGGGGCTTACGGACAGGATAGAAAGGTAAGGAGGCATTAGAATTTCCTATACATTTGATAATTATTAGATCTATTTTGTCCATAAGGTTATGCCACCCCTTTTTTCTAATGCATTGATTAGAACAACAAAGAAAACAAAGGCTATTGAAGGTTGCTTAAGATCACCTTGTACTTCCATGACTTGTGTTATCTAGGTTATATCAATATTATTATCTTCAAAATAATGTGACATTAAATATGTTTTTGTTTGTTTTTAGTTGGATGTTTAGAAGTTCAAAAGTATTCTAGTTATTTCTAGGTGTAGCCTGTTGGAGTGTAGTTCCTGGGGCGCTATGGAAAAAAGACTTAGAAAAATTTCATTGAGAGTCAATTTCGTTCAAAAATTTTCTATCCAAAGTAAAATTATTGTTTTCCAATAATTTTTAAATTATTTCTTCTGTGTTTCATAGTGCCCCAAAGCCTATACTCCAACTCCTACACTTCGCCCTGAACTTGACTCTCTGACTGTGTAGCCAGTTATTCAAAGAAGAAATTTTCGATTGAATTTTTTTTTTTTTTTAATGGCTTCACATCTATTTTATTATTTTAACCAAAACCACAAAGTAACCAAAAATAAATTTCAGATACAAGGAATCCTAAACCCCGGATTCTCAGGTCATTCAAAAGAAACTACCCTCATCTATATCAAAGCTACCGGCTCTAAAGACAGCATACTACAAGTATGGGACTTCACTCGGGGCTCGCCAACTATTATCTATGCCATCGGCTCAGTTAACGCGTCCCTGAACGTAACCTGGGACGGGTCCGTGCCAAAGAAGTTTGAACTTAATGAAAAGCCAAGGTATAGCTTTGCTGCTGTCATTGATAAGGTGAGTAGTAGTTGTAAAAAGAAACATAATCTAGGGGTGAATATTACCCATGAACTTCCATGCTGGACTGAGAGTGATAAAAAAACATAGAATGTGCCAGATGCATCTCCTCCCGTGCATGCTGTAAAAATCAGCTAAGGGAATCGAGGGTTTCAGTGTATTGCAATTTAGGCGATGGGCTGACAACCTGTCACTATAGCAATATACATATAATCACCTGTATAATAACCCTCAAAACTTGTCAGACGTGGCGGAATGACCTTTATTTAGGTCGTTTTTGCTCTACCTACCCCAATAGGGATAAAGGCGTGATCTTATGTATGTATGTAATTTTTTTGAAAATTATATATGACTCTAATTTTCTACATTTAATTTTTCATTTAAACATTTCTACAAGTAAATTAATTAATATGCAGTCAAAAAATAGGAGCAACAAAAAAAAATTACAGAACCATGCAAATCAATTTACACACAAATTATAAAATCCACAGCAAGCTTCATCTTTTTCAACTTGCAACCTAAAATATCATTGAAAATTGTAAGTTATTTAACCTAAAAGATTTGCATGATAAAAATAAGTATAAAAATCTTTTAGTACTTAGATTTGAGAAAGTTGTTTTTCAAACAAATAAGCAAACAAAACTATTACTGACCTACTTTCAAAATTAAATAGTTGACAATATTCTTTGCAAATATTACAATAAAATAATTCACAACATTATATTCAAAAGAATTATCTGCTATATTCTCTATCCACTATGACTCATTGATGCAACCTAAATTAACCCTCATATCGTCCAATTTATTGATAAATATGATCTCCTAAATCTGACTCATTCATTATAATGGTGAATTATTTTATTGTAATATTTGCAAAGAATATTTGTCAACTATTTAATTTTGAAAGTAGGTCAGTAATAGTTTTGTTTGCTTATTTGTTTGAAAAACAACTTTCTCAAATCTAAGTACTAAAAGATTTTATACTTATTTTTATCATGCAAATCTTTTAGGTTAAATGAACTTACAATTTTCAATGATATTTTAGGTTGCAAGTTGAAAAAGATGAAGCTTGCTGTGGATTTTATAATTTGTGTGTAAATTGATTTGCATGGTTCTGTAATTTTTTTTTGTTGCTCCT
>JARACY010003221.1:0-35077 GCA_029255725.1 Scrobipalpa atriplicella
CATTCATCACATTTCCCTAGAATTTGTATTTATTTGTTTATGAAATCGACCTCACCATAAATAATTAAATTTAATGTATTTTATTTAGTACTAGAATGTAAATAGTTATAATAATTACATTATTTTAATACCAGGATGCATACTATTGTATTCAAAATTATACTTTTAAATAAAAAGTAAGTTTGTACAATGTCGTTTTATTTCATCTTATTTCTATAGTATATAATAAGTGTTGGTGAAAAACAAAACTGCTGTCAAAAATCTTTGATTTTATAATATGAAATACTAATATTTGAAATATTTATAAAAAAATCGCAAGCGTCACGAAAAAAAATAGCCAAAAGTCATATACACAAAGTTACACCTGTATCCCTTACGGAGTTGGCAGAGCGTGAAACGCCTAGCAAAACGCGTTCTGGCTACGTTAGTAATGAAATTTTAGATTTAAATGTGTATCGGCATAGTGACACAATAATCGAGGGCATTGTCAGCCCGAATTACAATACACTAATGATGACTAAAATGGTAGCAATTCGTGGTTGCAAAAAAAAACTCGACTTAACTAATATTATAAGTCTTTACCTGTAATTTTCTATCATGAGAGAATACAGAAAGGGACGGCAATAATTTTGGTCAATATTTAGTTAAATCGTGCCCTCTACGAATCAATGGCACTATACTGTAACCCTCGAATGCTGGTTTACACGGAATGCCCGGGAGGAGAACCAGCTGGCACATTCTATGCTTTTCTTTTGCTCCCAGTCCAGCATAGCCAAACGAAGAGATAAAAATACAAACGGATGTCTAACAACACACATGCACAATGCAAACTGCAGTCCTTCTGTGTAAAAACCAGTACCCTCGTTCAATCTCTTGGATTAGGTAGCCGGCCCCATGAAATACGGGATAAGGCTAGGGAGATGACTACCGGACAGTCGGAGCTACGAACTAAAATTATCCCATAGCTTCGGTAAAGATTGCCAATTTAATTAATAAATTAAAACCTGTAGAAATAAATATCAGTAGAATTATACTCACACATAGGTAGGAATCCAAAGCGAAGCACCAACACAGTAATAAGTTTATGTAGAGTTGTGAATATGATCATTAAAGACCAGAATCAAAATTTTATACTATTTCAATACCCTAGTTCAATATTATTTATACTAAACGACAAGCTCTTTACATCAACCTTATTTCAAAAAGGTAGAGTTGATTTTTGCAGAAGGAAAAATTGATTATTTTTGGCAGACTGCAGTTTGCATTGTGCATGTGTGTTGTTAGACATCCGTTTGTATTTTTATCTCTTCGTTTGGCTATGCTGGACTGGGAGCAAAAGAAAAGCATAGAATGTGCCAGCTGGTTCTCCTCCCGGGCATTCCGTGTAAACCAGCATTCGAGGGTTACAGTATAGTGCCATTGATTCGTAGAGGGCACGATTTAACTAAATATTGACCAAAATTATTGCCGTCCCTTTCTGTATTCTCTCATGATAGAAAATTACAGGTAAAGACTTATAATATTAGTTAAGTCGAGTTTTTTTTTGCAACCACGAATTGCTACCATTTTAGTCATCATTAGTGTATTGTAATTCGGGCTGACAATGCCCTCGATTATTGTGTCACTATGCCGATACACATTTAAATCTAAAATTTCATTACTAACGTAGCCAGAACGCGTTTTGCTAGGCGTTTCACGCTCTGCCAACTCCGTAAGGGATACAGGTGTAACTTTGTGTATATGACTTTTGGCTATTTTTTTTCGTGACGCTTGCGATTTTTTTATAAATATTTCAAATATTAGTATTTCATATTATAAAATCAAAGATTTTTGACAGCAGTTTTGTTTTTCACCAACACTTATTATATACTATAGAAATAAGATGAAATAAAACGACATTGTACAAACTTACTTTTTATTTAAAAGTATAATTTTGAATACAATAGTATGCATCCTGGTATTAAAATAATGTAATTATTATAACTATTTACATTCTAGTACTAAATAAAATACATTAAATTTAATTATTTATGGTGAGGTCGATTTCATAAACAAATAAATACAAATTCTAGGGAAATGTGATGAATGTACATTTATTACATAAAATAATCAATTCAATATGGATTTAATAATAACTCTCACAGAGAAATACTTCTGTTAAATAAAAAAATCTTCCCCATAGAGTCTGTGCAGAAAGAGAACCGTCCTAGAATTTAGGGGCGAACATTTGTATTTAATTAATCCTCGGGTTGTCGCGTGGGGTTTATGCCTAGTTCTTCAACCTTAACCTTCTACATTAAATTTTGGGGGTGTATAATTAAAGACCTAGGCATAAACCCCACGCCCACGCGACCAACCAAGGGTTAATTAATACAAATATGCGCCTTCAAATTCTATGTCAGTTCTCTTTTTCGCACAGACTCTAACAATGATCTCAATAAAGTTGTAGTTTTTTTTAAGTTTTTTTATATATCAGAATAAAAATACTATAAGTAATGCAGGGTTTTTGCTCTTAAAAGAGCTATTAAAAAAACTATAACTTTGACATGACATGTGAAAGTTATAGTTTGTGTTATTTTGAGATTCAAATTCATTATCCATTAAACCGATTTGTACTCATACTTACTACTTATGACTAGTACAATAATAATTATCATAATAAATAAATAAGGTAATTATTGGTATATGGTGTTATAATAAAATAAGGATACTGATTTATCGAGAATGCTTCATACTTCCAGTGACTAGGTATAGTATAATATAAAAAAAAAAACTATTAACAAAAAGAGGTTAATTTGCTGCATATCTAAAGTTATTTTTGGTCACTGAGCTAATGTATGGAGCAGACATCATCCAAGCACTTTATGTCCCATTTAATATGTGTGCATGCACTCATATTCATACTAGTGGTCTGACTCGATTTTTTAATTAAAAAAATTAAATTGTTAGAAACATGTCGCACTGGGTATTAATATAAAAATAATAAGTTTTCATTAGTAATTACCTCAATATAAACGCTTTAAAATTAAATACGGACGAAATTCGTGCGGACGCCTTATTCTTCTTCTTAGCGAGTAGGTTTTCGAGTCGAACAAAGACCTTATTGAATTTTGGGGACATGTCGTATGTTCGTGATGGCTGTACCATATACGCTAGTATAATAGTGGTTCAGTGTTTTTGGTTAAGTTTAAAAAAGTATTTAAACATTGTGTTTTTCATGAACTGGAAAACTATTTGCCAGTAATCATAATATCGTAATGCTTTCGTAACTCATAAATAAAGGGTACCTATTAATACTAGAATGGAATAAATAATAATGAATATGGATAAAATAAGGTCCTCTGAGAGTTCTAAATTTATCGTACGTAATATTTCGACATGCCTGTTGAGATAAGTAGTTCAGATCCACCTGTAGAACACTCTCCCAAAATATTTGAACTTAGGTTAAAATGACCATACCTAATCAATTTCAATTGGGGATAAAATATGTTCCTGACTACCCCAATAGGGATAAAAGCGTGATTATAATGTATGTATGTATGTATATGTTCCTAGAAATTTTATTGTATTTAAAAAATAAATGTGGCAGGTTGTCACTGGGCGTTCGAAGCATTCTTAATTTTAGCAACTCGATGATTGTAAAATAAATATTTGTACAATCTAGAGGCGAAAGGGCGGATGTCAACATCCAACTTTGGTCTTTACTTGTTATTTTTGAAAATATTATTTTTAATAATTGGTCACTTTATTTAAATACTGTTTTTACTGTTTATTTTGATAATACTAAGCGAAAAGTTACAATGAATCCAAACAAAATACTGAATCGAAGCAAAATGTTGGATGTCATTCATCCTTCCATTGATTGACCTCTGGGCTGTAGGTTTATATTTTGACCTGTTTTGATATAAATTACCTAGAAAATACTGCTAATTCTTCATGTACTTTTCTGAACACTTGATGCGATCCCTGCGTTTCAGATTGGGCTAACCGACAGACTATTCTTTTTTGGCCCAATAATCAACTTAACATTGAATATAATTTTGTCCCGGTTAGTTATTTTTCCGAGTATATTATTGTTTTATCTCACGAGTACCGCTCAGCCATACTTGTGTGTACACGCACATCGATCGCCTTATAAATACTTATAGTACGCACACACAGGTCAGGCGCACGTCTGTATGCACAACCACAAACATAGCTTAGCAGTCGTGAGATAAGACAACTGTGATGTGAACACCTCAAGTGGGCACGTGCCCCGCAGGTCTCCGTACACTGGTTCCCCTCCATCACGCGGTACTCTTGACTGTGAGCAGCCAGTCGACGATGGTCTGGTAGTTGTGCTGCATCCACTGCACGTTGGCGGCGGTGCGCTCCAGCACTTGCTGCACGGGCCGCCCGAGCTCGCTACAAGACTCGCTGATGAATCTTTTCAACTAAAAATAAATAAATATATTCATAGCATACAATAAACTGTATGAGTGGTAAAAGTGGTAAGTGTCTTCACTGACTTGGAACAAAGCGGAGTACGGCAAAGTGGGATGGAGCGGAGCGAAATGGAGCGGAACAGGATGAAGCGGAGCGGGATGGAGCTGAGCGAAATGGAGAAGAACAGGATGGAGCGGAGCGGGACCGTGCGGAGCAACATGGAGCGGAAAAGGATGGAGCGGAGCGGGATGGAGCGGAGCGAAATGGAGCGATGGAAGGAAAGTAACTATACTGTACCTCTTCAAATTCATGTGGCTGATTGAGTCGCCTCGTGACCACTTTCACGATGGAATTGAGAGTCGACGCCGAACCCACACTGAAACAGACGCAGACTATATTATACTCTATACGGGTGTAAGGGACACTGATAAGGTTGCTCTGTGAACGAAACTGAAAAATTTTCACGAAGAATTTTTTTTAGGAAATGAAAATAATAATACTGCCCTCATCATCAACAGCCACAACCAACAGTCCACAGCTGGCCATAGGCATTGAGGGTATATGCCATACTCACCACGCTTGGCAGGCGGGTTGGTGAGCGCAGTAGAAGTTTTCCATTCACAGGGAACGCTGCTGCCCATTCCCTGGATTTATCCCTTAGTCGCCTTTTACGACACCCGATATGGGTAATGCTCTATACATTTGAGAATACTTATCTAATAATATTCTGTACTCACAACTGCTTGATGCGTTCCCAATTGGCTCTGACGAAGTTGAACGCGATGGGTTGTCCGATGGCGGAGCCGGCCACCGCGCCGAACACGCGCACCGTGTCCTGCTTGCGGATACCGGAGTCGTTGCGCAGGGACAGCTCCAGGTATCTGGAATACGGTGGTCAGTTAGTTACTACAAGAAACAACGCTACATTTACCGGCGTTAAATCTATGACACAATAGCGAGATGTCACGTTATTGATCGAGGTATATGACGAGCATCAGAGATATCAGTCTATTGATCGAAGTAGTTATAGTACAAGAGGTGGCTCCGTGGCTGATTCCGTGTTTCGGATGGTATTGGTGTGCCGCCATGGTGTAGGTTTAAAATGCTAGCTATGACATCATCATTTTTTAGTATGAAAATAAACTTTTTTTTTTGATTCTTTTTTTTTTTAGGAACCTGTTGAGGGGGGTGGTATAAGATAGAAGAGCTCAAAAATATACCACACTATATATAGCACGTGGTTACGTAAAAAAGGCAAAATTAACTTTTCGGAAAGTACCTACGGAAGGCTGTATTTCCTAAACAGAGCACCTAATCAGTTTTGACAGTTTATATAGTTAGTGTCACAATCACCTTTTCGCAGTTTATTCAGCCTATTCGAAGATGGTTCATTTTCAAGATGGTAAAGTCAACCCGTGCCACCTCTTGGTCTATTATTAGTGTTACCTGTAGAGCAGATAGGGCGCGCGTGAGCAGCCCAGCACTGACAGCAGCAACTCCCGCTCGGAGGGCGCACGAGCCACCTGCAACACACACACTTAAGTTTTAAACTGTCTCTTTCTCGCAAATGGCAGATTGAGTGTGAAAGAACGGAGCGGAATCGCGATGTTCCGATGATTTCTTATATTTTTGCATATTTTTCGGCGAATAAACGTGATAATGATGTACATTTTGTAAGATTGACTCAAGCCATGCAATATAATCATTAATATAAGAAAATGTTACCTTAAACCGTTCCCACGCGAAGTTCCACTCCCTGGCACCTCCCGCGTGCACTCCCACGCAGTACACTGTACTGCGCACATCGGCATGGATCCTGGGAAAATTATACCGGGTGTAAGGGACAGTTTCCCGGAAACTGTTGCTTCAGTCAACAAAACTGAATAACTTTCGCGAAGAATCTATATAATATGAAAATTGACACTTACAGTATAAATAATGTTTTTTTTATATAGAAGCTGACAGTTACACTTGGGTGGGATTTGAACCCACGATCTTCGGCGTACCGTGTTCGTGGGTTCAAATCCCATCTCAAGTGTAACTTTTAGCTTCTATAGTTTCATTTTTCGCAAAAAAATTCTTAGTGACTGTGCAAATCCTCTCAGTTTTTGGGATGCTGAACTTATGTATGCAAACGTGAGAGGGGCCCGTCCCTCAACCCCCCAACATCAACAGTGACTGCTAAAATTTGTCTTTTTCTGTGAGCTGGCAAACCTATGCAAATGACTAATTACAATGGCCGATTCGTACACAACCTAAATAAAAAAGTCTACGTGTAATTTTTTATCAATGTCTTGAGAGATCAGAAAGGGACGGTAGTGTAGACGAACTTATTTTTGATCCTCTTAGTTCGTTTAAAAATTACATAGGATTTAAACAAACATAGGTAGCATAGGTAATTTATATAGGTACCTACACAGTTCAAAGGGCAATTTTACTAGAGGACCATAATCATACCGTATCTTAGCAGCACGTGCAAGATGTAAGTCTAATTAATTGAGATGTCTGAAAGCGATACGATAATGTAGGCTTACCTACATACAGATTACAGCATTAAAACCATTGCGATAACTTTTACCTAGTAATTATGTATGAATGATGATTAATGATGAACCAAAGAAAGTAATATGTTTTAAAGTTCTTGAGCACGACATTTTTTTAACGCACTAAAGGCGAGCTTAGATGCGATTAGAACACTCCGGCACTCTGCAACCGTTGCACGACCACAATATGGGTCTTCGGGTCAAATGATATGGGTAATGTAGGTTATGTGGGTCATTGGGTCATCTGAGTCATTGGGTCATATGAGTCATTAGGCATTTAGGACATTAGGTCATATGGGTCATTGGGTTATATGGGTCATTTAGGTCATAATATGGGTAATGTAGGTTATGTGAGTCATTCGATAATATAGGCAATGTGGGTCATTTGGTCATTAAGTCATCTGGGTTATTGGGTTGTCTGGGTCATTGGATCATCTGGGTCATTAGGTCATTTAGGCCATTGAGTCATATGGGTCATTTAGGTGATATAGGTCCTTGGGTCAAGTGACCTGGGTGACCTGGGTGGTCATGCATGCAATTTGTCAAGAGCGTTTTTTTATGAACCTATTTATACTAATATAAGTTACTCACTCGTTATAAGCGTCGGGGTTAGGGGTCAACATCCAGTTGGTATACAGTCTGACGGCGTGCTCTAAGCAATCAGCGTGCTCTAGATGGCACGCAGTTGATAGGAGGTCCACTCTGTGTTGTGCTCGCACCACGCTCTCATCAGCCGGCACTTCCCAGCCGAGGTCTTTGACGGCGCCGTCCAGAAGGTCTAGCACGTATTGCTGCAACAAAACGGAATATTTTCATAACACAATAAACCTAAATTATGAGAACAATAGAATAAAAAATTCAACCGCAGATAGGATTTGAACCAGCGACCTTTGAATACCGCAGACACGGATCAGGCATGTGGTCCCAACGTTCTAACCAACCGATCTACCGCGGTACATATCCCGATGAGTTGACGCCAGCATTTCTTCTTCTCTTCAAATATTTTAGAAATAAAATAGCAAATGAGTGCAAGAAGTTACAATAGACCTGCCAAACAATTTTCGGTAACGGCAGGCACTCTGACTTAGATTTTAGTGCACGAGTGTTTGCGCAACACACCACAGAGAAATCAGGTGCAGAACCGACTATACGACATCCGTGGCCGACGACAACATTGGATCATCTTACCTTTCAGACTATCAGGTAATCAGCCTAGTAGTAGGTAATGTCCTAACCAAACTAGAAATAGCAACATAAACTCATGCCCCACAGGGAATCGAACCCGGGAATTTCAAGTTGTAGTGACAGGAATTATTATACCTATGCCTTCTAATATTCGCTTTAATTATTTTTTAATTCCTACCTAATCTATATAACATCATAATAATAATAATAGAGACAATAATTTAAATTAGATCTAGATAACTAGACTACGTCAATGCAGCGATATTGTAAGACGGTAATCTAAATAAATATTATCAAATTTTAATAAGGATATACGTGTCATGGTGTCATAGATACATTTTATTGATTAGAATAAAATCCTTATCACTTTTACCAATCACTTAATCTGATAAATGGTTCGGTACCTATGTATATTGTTTTACAATAAATAGATATTTTTTTATCATTCTTGAATGATAGTAGGTACTCTAGGTACGTAAAAGATAAAACTAATAAATATCGCAAATATTTTTGCAAATAGGTACCACTAACGCCATCTTTTAGTATAATTGTAAACTAATAGAAATTCTCAGCACCGTATTCCACACTCGGTCGATCAACCTGATCCGAGTGTGCTGCGTGCGACAGACCTTGAGTTTGGACTTTTGGCTGTTAGTCAAAGTCCAAGTTTGATCGGAAAATACGAGTATTATGTAAGTGTTTGTTTACCTTGTACTCGAGATAGTAGGCCCCTTTAGAAAGCATGGTGTCAATGTAGCCGAGCGCCACCAGCCCCGCCTTCCACGGCACGTAGCTGCGCTCGTGCACCAGGTAACTGTTACAGGACAATTCAGCATTATCATCCATACACCCTATGTTATAAATTAGAAAACTAAGGACGAAAGACGACGATTATTTTTCACATTGGTAGGTATTCGAATCTCAGAAGTAACAATCCGACAAGTGACTGGTCGGCGCCGGGCGCCGGCCCCCGGGGATATGACCCGCGCAGCGACTGATTTACAAAACTAATGGTGCGTATGCAATTAATAATTCTGCTAATCAACAAACATTTGGGAGTTTCCTTGAGAGGCCAGTTGGCCTTGGTTCGATTTGGAAATGGTATTATGCTGATCGCTGAGCAAACTTTGATGTGGCGCCATCTATGTGCGCTACAAAAACAAGAGCCTGCTCATATCGACAGCAGCGCCATCTGAAGTGATGACTGACAGCGCAAGGGCAAAGTAATACTTCTTTCCTCTAGAACGTACCTCGTAATATCTAATGCAGTCCGATAGTCCAATCTCCCAGATAAGGCTAGGTTCATAGCGTCATCCACAATCTGTGCTCTATTGATGGGATGTATCTCCTGGAAGCGTTGCGGGTCGTTCAGGATCTTGACCAGCATCTGCCAGTTGCGAGGGTCGTAGTTTATTCGGTAGAATCCTGCAAGAGTAAGTTTTAAAATTATAAGACATAATTAAAACTTATGTAGAAGTCATGTGTATCTGTCTGTGTGTGTGTGTGTCTCTGTGTGTTTGTGTGTGTGCCTGTGTGTTTGTGTGTGTAGGTGTGTGTGTGTGTGTCTGTGTGTCTGTCTGCATGTGTGTCTCTGTGTGTTTCTGTGTGTGCCTGTGTGTTTGTGTGTGTATGTGTGTGTGTGATCACGTGTGTGTGTTTGTGTGTACCTGTCTGCTGTATATTAGCGATGAACCAGTCGTCCTTCTTGACTCCTATGTCCTTGACCACTATAGATCGTTCTCCTCTCAGCCACAGTTTAGGTCTGGTGGAATTGAAGTCCTTCTCAGCAGCCGTGGTGTAGGAGACGGGGATCCACCACACGGGGGACGACTCTACCAGGGATGTGTTGTTGAGGAGCACGAAGCGTTCCTAGAAAGATGAGGGAGGTTAGAGTTCAAGTCATTAAGTTCGGTTTCGAACAGCGCGGTGGCAGATTCAAACCCTACCCTTATCGAAACTTTCATTTTTATGAAAACTTAACATTTTCCCATTTTTCTGTTAAATTATTCATCCATATTATTGGCGAATTTGATCTATAGTTCTATTGGTCAACCGTAAATCACTCCATAATTTTGTTTTATTTAATGCTGTGCTTACTTATAATTTATGAACTTACCTGGTTGAAGGAAATGACCCCAGTATCATAATCCCTTGTAATCGTCAACACTGGAAATCCAGTCTGCAGTGTCCAAGAGTCCATGACCACGCCCACATCAGCCTCAAAGGCTCCCATTTTCCTGGCCGCGTTGGTCAAAGCGCTCCACAGGTCCTGAAAATCAGTTTGTAAATAATAGGATAACATTCATATTGAAAACTTGCAGGCAAAATAATCATACTTGTTTATATACTCGTCAAAACAGTAAAAACTTTGTACTATCAACAATTTAGGTGAGATATTATTAAATATACTAGAAGTAAAAAAAAATAGCTGACCTAACTTTAGAGTGTGAAGTGAACTTAACCTGCCCATGAAACTGAACGACTTTCCCCAAAAAACAGTGGTAAAAAATATTGGCCGCCTCCCATACAAATCGTTGGCTCAAGTAATTTTCAGAATTTATTTTCAGAACTTCACGTTTTTTGGAGTTGTAATTGTATCAATGACTAGTGTACCTACCTGTTGCTCTGCGTCGCCATATTTCTTGGCATTGAGGTAGTCAGTGATGCCCGCGTTGAACACGTCGTCGCTCAGGAAGTGGTTCATCATGCGCAGGATCGCTGAGCCTGGAAGTAAAGAAAAAAAAGGTTACAATAATAACATTATGGAATTTCGCCCACCTATATCTAGGGGATTGAACGAGGATACTGGTTTTTACACAGAGTGTCTCAAACCCAGAAGGGCAACAAGACCCAATTCTACAGGAACAAAGGGACAGAGACAGAGACAGAGGGACAGAGGGACAGAGGGACAGAGGGGCAGACGGACAGACAGACAAACGTACAGACGGACAGACGTACATACGGACAGACGGACAGGGACAGAGGGACAGACGAACAGATGGACAAACCGAAAGACGTACAGTGAGGCAGAGGGACCAAGGGACAGAGGAACAGACGGACAGGGACAGACGGAGAGATGGAGGGACGGGCAGACACATACCTTTCCCGTAAGAGATCTTGTCGAATATGGCGCCAATCTCCTCAGGGTTGCCCACTTCGACGGAGATCTGGTGCGAGGAGGTGAGTGCGTCCAGCTTGAACACGCTCTGCACCTCGTTCAGCACGAAGATCTCCATCAGCTTCCAGGTTTTCTCTACCTGCAATAGAAAATAACATATTGATATATTCTGCCATGGGGTAAAGATAAAAGGAAAGAGAGGAAGACGTAGACCGAGGATTTAGCTACTGTCATTACTTCAAACTCCACCGACAAGAGCAGCGCTCCTAAATTAATGATGATGATGGGGTAAAGTGGTCATTGGGGAAAATGACCGAGTCTAGTTGCTTAGGACTGCAGGCTAAGGCAGGCTGAGCAGAGCAATCCATATGACACTGATGACCATTGCAACAAAAGGGCTATAGGGCTAAATAAAGGATGTAACTCTGCCCATGGAACCGAGAAACTTTTCCAAAGGAACATAGGTCAAAATATGAAAATTACACGTTTTGTTAATACCTAGGTTGTTAAGGCTGTTATGGATAACATTGTCAGTCATGCGTATTTCTTATAAAAAAAGTTGTGAAATCTAAAAAGGGAACCAAGTCTATCGAATGAGAAGCAAATGATATTTCCAAAATATGACATTCAGCATGGAAACACAGGGCTGTACTCACGGCATCAACAGCGACGTACTCCACATACGAAGCGAAGCCTTCATTGAGCCAGATGTCGGACCACCAGGCCGGGGTGACCAGGTTGCCGAACCACTGGTGCGCTATCTCGTGAGCGACTACGGAAGCGACTCGCGCTTTTGATGTGCTCGGTGAAACGCCCGCTTCGTACAGCATTGCTATCTCTCTGGAATAAGGGGTTTTATGAAAACATAAGCTGAAAATATTGTAACGAATATGCACCAAAAAGTGTAAGCCAAGTTTATGGTGCGAAAAGGGAACCAAGTCTAGGGTTAGCTCTTCAATACGGATAATTTTGTGTGACTTGGTCGTTGTAGAGAAAATAATAATACGAACTACAACCTACTTATAACGCCACTCTACAACGGCCAAGTCACATGAAAGGAGCCTTACAACTGCGATGCAATTTTATTTCTAAACCATGAAAATAGGAAATAATAAATAAATAAGTAAGACACCACAGAAAAATATATTTTAATAAAAGAGGGAAATGTGATGATGAATGACAAATCCGAAATTAACGCCTAGAATCATTAATCTGTAGGTACAGCATCATAAAATTGACACAAAAAGCACAATGTAACATCTGTCCTTCTAACTGCAATATTTCTCTCAATGTACAAGGGTGTTACAGAATTCCTTTATATAGGGTGCTGGGTTAGATGCTCAAGTAAAAGTACAGAGATAGGTCTGCGTTGTTATTTCCCCCCGTTTCACATAAATCCCTGACCAATGTAGATCAGGGAGTAGTCTTTCTGACATAAAGAATAAATTTATATTAGATATTTTGTAATTTAAGAATATAGTTACAGTGAAAACAGACAAAAATACAGTGAATGTTATACACGGTATTGGTTTATTTTATTTGCAGGCTTAATATGAAAAAGTTGATATTCAATTATATTTTTGTTATTATTATTAGGCAACCATGCACAACCTGGTTCTTTAAAACACCATGTATAAGATAAATTGTTAAGGGCTTCCCAATTGCTCTGGGCGTTATTGGACCGCGGCGCCACACTTCATTAGGGCGGGCGCGATCAACCATCTATCATCTCAGTGTAATTTGGGTGAGGCTTGTGGCCTTGGACTAAGCTATGGGCTATAGCGATCATAGATGGGGAGTCCGTTCCTACCCAGAACAGTTTGTGTTAGGTTTGGTAGAGCTAGATCCAAAATTAATAATAAATAAATGCTAAATCCAGTTTTAAGCAATTTTGTAATGGGTTCGATCTTGACCCCAGTCTAGGTCAGGGGCAACAGAGACGGAGTCGAAGATGAAACGAGTTCACCCAGATGATAGCTATTCAACCAGGTTCCGTACCTGGTAATACATACTAAATAAATCTGGTGGAATAAAGTAGAGTTCTTAAGCACTTGTTGAGCACACTCATCTCATCAGTCATGCAGCTTAACTGAGTTAAAGTGGATTTTCTTAGACGCGATATCATCATTAGGTACCTACTGTGTTGGGTATGCAACCAACACATGGCTACATGGGTGTGCCCTATTATAACTGCAATATTTTTTGAATTTCTACGGTTCTTCTGATGAAACTATACTCTGTGTGATTGGGATTAGACTATAAACCTTGTGGTTTAAGGTATGGGCTCTAGCGATCACATTAGTTTTTACAACAGCAGTATTGCAATGTTTTTCGTTTCATACTCGTAGATCATCTGTGGTTGCCATGCAATTTTAGTTTTGAAATTTTGAATATATTTTTTTTTTAACCAATCCGCTACAACCCGTATAGAAAGTACAAATCTATAAAAAAATACTCACAAAGCTAAAGGTACTACTAGCTAGGGCAAGGCTAAAAATGTCCATTTGTCAATATTCAGAGCTGATTCTTGATAATCTTGACCTAAATCGAATGTTATTAATTCCATGATTTATCTTTAGCTGGCGCTGTGCCACTTTTGCTATTTTCAACACATAAAATTTATAAAACATTACTTTTAGTTTTATATTGTTTTTATTGTTTTATGATGTGAAGAGAGCTAAGTGATTTTAGTGCAAAAAAAATTGGCAAACGTGTTTTAGACGTCACGATTATTTCTAAAGCACTAAATAAACCAATAACATCCCGTCCAGAGGTTACAGCTGCGAATTCCTTCCCTTTAAATAAGTACTTCTTGAATTTTTAATTTTCTAACGGTGAAGAATTTAAAAAATACTTCTTAGCAAGGCTTTTGAGTCGTCGTGCCATCAAATGAACCCTGAATAGGTGGGGATGTAACATTTTTGTATGGAGCCTGGCATAATGTGAATGGTGACCCTTATTTTTCCATCAAAGTTGCGGCGCACAATCAAACCTAAGCCATTCGATAATACACATAAATAGCTATAGAAAATAAATATCTAAAGCTATTGACTTGACCGGGACTGAAGTCTGAAGAAACAATAAAATCTCTTTATCCATACTAATGTTACATCTAAAACTAAAAAAATTTACTTGCACCACTCGGATCTAATCTCCTTCATAGAATGAGGTGACATGCAGTAACTCGGCTGGCTGCGGATATTGTCTTTCTAACTTTTATTACGCTTTTTACATAGGTACAAAGAGTGTATCCACTTTTCACCCTCTATACAAACATTAATAAAGTAAGGATACGAGTATAAAGGGTCTTAGGGACGATGTCCCAAAAAAAAAATACTCTCTGGGGTTACCTACCCAGTCAACGAAACTGAACAAGTTTCACAAGGAAATTATTGGCTTGCCAAACTGTATGATCGAGATGGTCATTTTGTATGGGAATATTGGGAATGTCATTTTGTTTTCATTTCCTGAAAGAATTTGGTGGTGAAAGTTGTTCAGTGGGTCTATGTCCTCGAGCTCGGTATTCGAAATCTGTCAAAATTTGACGTTATTTCGCTACTCATACTGGCACAGGCCGTCCACACACACATAGGTTGATTCTGCAGTGGTACCATTGAAATACGTTTTGCGCCTCTAAGAGCGAGAACATTCTTCAGCATAATAGAGATGTTCACTTTTGTACGTAGCGTTAACGTGGTAATGGTAAGTATTGTTCTATAAAATAAAAAAATGAAAAATATTTCTTCTTACTTATTTATATGCGACAAGAGTTTCCCTTTTTCTTCAAGAAAAACAAATAGGTACTCTTTTAATTTTTTTGTAGAACATCAGTGAACACTGATCAGAGATCACATTAATAGGTACCTACCCTTTATACATAGAACACATCAAATAAACGTTTATTTTTACATTATTTAACAAGAACAGATTAAATGAAATCAAAAACTGGTGGAAATCGGTACAAGACTTCAAAATAAGCAGCAATTTCCGGTCTTGAATAATTCACATCAATACAACTAAACAGACCTGAAAGTGCCAAACTTAAAATGGCAATATCTCAAAAACTATCGATCCTAGAGTACTGGTGTATAGGGACAAATGATAGGCCTTGACGAGATCTACATTTCGGATAACCGTGTCACTTTTGACAGCTGTCATTTTGAAATGTAAATCTCGTCAAGGCTTATCATTTGTCCCTATACACCAGTACTCTAGGATCGATAGTTATTGAGACATTGCCATTTTAAGTTAGACACCTGTCATCTGAAATAAAGATCTTGTCTAGATCAGATAGTATTAGCCGGGAAGAAGTCATGGCCCAATTTAACACCTTGCCCTATAGCAAAACGCGCTGAATACGCGCGTACACGCGCGTTCTCTGCACGTTTTCAGCGCGTTTGACTTGCGTACAAAATACGCGATACTAACGCAAGCATAGTGTGAAAAGGTTAAAATTCGCTAAACGTATGAGTTGCGTCCTCTGCGCGTATTCAGCGCGTAATCATAACCCAGAGAATAGTTTAGTACTTTGTCAAAATCCTAAGAAAATCCAGTTTTTTTTATCAAAACACCGGATTTTCTCAGGATTTTGACAAAATACTAAATTTTTCTCTGGATTATGACCAGTATTTTGTCAAAGTAAGGGTTAGGCAAAATCCAGCCGCCATACAAAATAAAAAGTCAAATATCTCCTCAAAGATAAGAGATAGGTAGGACAATGGAGGGCTACTTCCAGTGGTCATGAAAATCCAAGATGGCGGATACAAAATGGCGCCAAAAAAAAAATTGCTCCGATCAGTCTGAAATTTAGCAGGTGTGAGGTCGCTGACGTATTGATTCGATATTTTTGATTCGTTTTCCGGTTCCACCATTTTTCAAAATGGCTGCCGTACAAGCTCAGGGGCTTTTGTATGGAGAACTTTGATTTGGCTCTGGCATAGAAACGGTTGCTCGTGGGGGGAGCTGATAGCACTATTATGGTGTTTCATGTGTTAAATTATTATTATTGTTGTATCCTCTCTCCCTACCAGCAACTGTTTGTCATGCAAGGATTTTCTGTATGGGGAGCTTTGATTGGCCCTGGCGCGGGAACAGTTGTAGCGATGCAGGATGGGTATTTTTTGATGGGCAGCTATGTAAAACGACCAATCCGCGGATTGGTATTGACAAAATACCAGACCCCGAACTACATTAAAAAAAAACGATGTCATGAGTCGTCGGGTCAACATGGTTCATGTCTGCGGGGATGAGTTGTCAGTGCGGGGTTAAGTTATCAGTGCAGGATGAGTTATCAGAACGGGGATGATTTGTCAGTGTGGGATAAATTGTCAGCGCGGGATGAGTTGTCAGTTGGGAATGAGTTGACAGTGTGGGATAAATTGTCAGCGCGGGATGAGTTGTCAGTAGGGAATAAGTTAACAGTGCGTGGATGAGTTGTCAGTGCGGGGATGAGTTGTCATTAGGGAATGAGTTGACAGTGTGGGATAAATTATCAGCGCGGGATGAGTTGTCAGTAGGAAATGAGTTGACAGTGCGGGGATGAGTTGTCCTCTCATCCCGCACTGACAACTTATCTCCGCACTGACAACTCATCGCTGCACTAACAACTCGTCCCCCACTGACAACTTATGATGCGCTGACAATTTATCCCGCACCGACAACTTATCGCGCTCTGACAACTCATCCCCGCCCTGACAACTCACCCCGCACTGACAACTCACCCCGCACCGCACTGATAACTCTTCCCCGCACTGACAACTCATCCCCGCCGACACGACCCATGTTGACCCGACGACCCATGACAGCGTTTTTTTTTATTTAGTTCGGTATCTGGCATTTCTTCTATGCCATTTCGCGGTGTGGTTGAATCAAAAACTGCTCACTTCGCGGGCTGGCATTTCATCAGTACCACTCCGCGGATTGGTCGTTTTACATACCTGCCAAACCCCGAATTCGGCAATTGGCTTTTTCGTGTTTGCCAGTCCGCGAATGGTTGCTTCAAAACGCTCAATGGCCGAAATACAACCGAAATAAAAGGACATTTCGGGGATTGCGCGTTTTGAATTTGCCAATCCGCGAAATGATCCTTTTTTTCGGCCAATGAACGATTTCGGAGATTGTGCTGAATACATACAATGCTTTATCTCCACTCATACGTACAGTACGGCCATAAATATTGCCTTCGAAAGAGACAGCATTAGTATTAGTAGCGCTGTCACTTTCTTATATTTGACATAAGAACAGGATAGCAAATAAACACATGACATTGACATTTCTAATCTGACATTAAATTGCTTAAATTTGACATTAGATTGCTTATTTAACGTTAAATAAGGAACATGCTCTATGTTTGGTTCTTATTTAAAGCAGCTTATGTCAAATTAGGAACGTCAAACACATGTGTTTATTTGCTATCCTGTTCTTATGTCAAAGTAAAGAAAGTGACAGCGCTATCTTAAAATTAGTTAAGAATGGGGCGGCCAGAATCGAGGGCAATGTTAAACTAAACATTTCTTTTTTTCAAACTGAACAGCTTTAAAAATGAACAACTTTTTTCATAACTGAACAACTTTTTTCAAACTGAACAACTTATTTTAAACTGAACAACTTTTCTGGAAACTGAACAACTTTTCTGGAAATTGAAACTTTTCTCAAAATTGAACAACTTTTCTCAAACTGAACAACTTTTTTTTAATGATTCGAAATATGAAAAATAAAATGTCCCGCCCATAGAAATTGACTCGAGCCGCTGACACCATTTGTATGGGAGGACCAATTTATTTTTCGTAATTCAACCTATGTTCTTTGTGGAAAGTTGTTCAGTTTCATGGGTAGAATTACACCCTATTTAAAAAATTGCTACATATTTTTTAAAGTCCTAGTATAATATTTTTATTATTTTACGTAATGTAAACTATTTCTACATTATGGGGTATGTGCTTGAAATAAAACCTCTTTTTATTGTATACTTATTTTACTTTTGTTCTATGGTACCACTGCAGTGACAGACTTGATTTTTACCTTGTAAGTATACAAGAAAAGATGGCGGAATTTTGGATGCGAGCGGCCGTAACCTCTCACCTTGACAGCCCGCAGGCGACTGAAAGAATGGAACATCGTGCCTGTCGTAATATAGGTTGAATTTTGACCTGCGCGCGCCATACTAATTTGTATGACAAAAACGAGCCAAATTATATTGCATATTTAATAACTAATTGCAATTGCTATTTAAATCGAATTATAAAACAATGACCATCTACGTGTTCTCTGTTCTTTTCTGATTAATTTGATGTAAGTATTGTTGCTTTTACGTCGCTCAAAAACTTACACTTAGTCAAGAGCTGCGTGACTATTTCATACTTTTTTATTGATTTCTCAAGCGTTTTTCTGTAATTTATTATATGACTGTATGTTATTATTATTTGATCTCCTTGTTCTCCATTTTATACTGAATAGAATGGTATAATGTTCTTATTAATAAAACTTTTTTGAAAGTACTAAACTAGTCAATTTCCGAATCTTGTTTAGCCGATTTCCCATACTTCCCTCCTTACGGTAAATAGAGTACACAATACATACATACATATATTCACGCCTTTATCCCTAATGGGGTAGGCAGATCGTAAACGACCTAATCAAAGGTCGTACCGCCACGTCTGACAAGTTTTGAGGGTTATTCCAGATAGATCTGTATATTGCTATAGTGACAGTCCATCGTCTAAATTACAACACTGAAACCCTCTAATCCCTTAGATTATTTTTACAGCATGCCTGGGAGGAGATGCTGCTGGCACATTCTATGTTTTTCTATCACTCCCAGTCCAGCATGGAAGTACACAAAAGCTATTCAAAATGTTTTTATACACAAGGAAAGACATGGCACAGCTTATTTCTAAACCTTCTCCGATTGCCTTAAGGGCACCACAGCATGCCTAAAGAGATTACTATTATGAATGCTTGGATTTTATGTACAGCAGAATGACTATAAATGAACGTTGGCGAGGGCGCGGCATGTTGGGAGAACTGTCAAAAATGGCTTTGACGGCCATGTTAGTTCCTCCATGCTCCATCTTCCGTGCTTAACTGGGAGCGATAGAAAAACATAGAATCTGCCAGCTGCATCTCCGCCAGGGCATGCTGTTAAAACCAGCTGAGGGGTTCGAGGGTTTCAGTATATTGTAATTTAGGCGATGGGCTGACAACCTGTCACTACAGTAATATACAGATCTATCTTAAACACCCCTCAAAAACTTGTCAGACGTGGCGGAACGACCTTTGTTTGGGTCGTTGACGCTCTGCCTACCCCATACAAGCGTGATAGTTATGTATGTTATATTAGTTCCTTTTTTTGCCACGTTCATTTTGAGCCTAGACGTAGTGTAACATGATAAGCGGTATTGCTAGCCCCATACAGATACCATACGATTTTAGGGGTCGTAATATGTCACGCATAAAATGTGATTGATGCTTCTAATCCTAGTACAGTTAAGGGCCATACATATTGCACATCAGTTTATTTCGAGCGTTATCTCTGTCGCTATTGCTATCATCTTCCATGCTGGACTGTGAGTGAGGGAGAGAAAAATAAATAATTTGCCAGCTCGGCTGCTTTCCCTCCCAGGCATGCTGTAAAACTCAGAAAAGGGATTCAATGTTTTTGCGAGTTTTGTGCTCATTATCATGTCACTATTAGCAATACCAAAACGACATTGTGTCAAATTGGCAATCTAAAAATGCCCTCAATATTTGGCAGACGCGGTGCAATAAGGCGTTTTACTAGACGCGTGACTTTATGTATAATATCTCTGTCGCACTTGTAGTCAAACGTCACTGTCTCTTTCAAGTGTTGATGAGCAATATTAACGACCCCATACTGTACCCTTCGGGGTAGTCTTGGGAGCTGTCAATCATATTGATCCTTCCTTCTATGCGGTTTGTTTGGGGTCTGTTTTGAATAGTTTTTGAAATTATTTTTATTTAATTTTACTCATACCTAAATAATGTTTCACAAAGCAGTGTGCCTACAGGACAGTAAAGATAATTTTATATTTCTGATTAAAAAACTTCGATAACTATTTTGAGCTTTATTCGAGATAATGAAATGAGATAGCGAATTTTTCGAAATTCTGTAGGTACAAGTTTTCCGCAAATATTTGGGTGTCCTTATACATCGAAAAAATACAGGATGTAAAAAAAAAAATACCGTTACTGCGTTCCTTTAAACAATCATTAATAATGATTGATACCAAATAACTTCAGCAAAGTACAAAAACTGAAAAAAAAACTTACCATACATAAGCGCTCACTTTATCTACAACTAGCGGACCCGGCAGACTTTGTCCAGCCCAAAAAACAACTTTTCCCGTGGGAATGACATACTTTCCCGTGGTAAAAGTTAGTTAAAAACCTTCCTCATGAATCACTCTATTTATTAAAAAAAACCGCATCTAAATCCATAGCGTAGTTTTAAAGATCTAAGCATACATACAGACATACATACAGACATACATACAGACAGAGGGAAGCGACTTTGTTTTAATACTATGTAAGGATAAATTTTTGTGTTTTGCGAATGTTGTTTGGTCTTATTATAAGAAAAAGTAATTTAAATTAATGCAATACTTTTTTTACATTCCGTATATTGAAATTGAAATATTCAGGGTGTTAAAAAACTTTCTACTTTCTTATTTATTAAGCTGTATGAAATAAACTGATTGGTATTTTCTCTATAATGCCCACACATTACCCTTGACATTTACCCTGAGATGTGCCAAAGGTTAACTTGGCGACATGAAGTCGGGTGAATAATGACATCATAATAACCATTAAAGATTTGTATTGGAAACGGTTTCTTGACATTTTCGTTTATTTTTTGCTTGATATCTTTAAATAGAGAGAGTTTCAGTCGAAATCAATATGAAAATAAAGAGGCTAAAAGTTTGACGTACCGTGCCGACGCTCTACCAACAACCAAAGAATGAGCCACCGAGTGTTCTATCTGACCTGACAAAACTAGTAACCTTTTCGAAATTTCAATGTGTAACAAGATACGCGCGAAAAACATAACCCTTCCTTGACAGTCGGGTAAAAAATACTATCGACAGTAAAAACATCGAATGTCGTTTCATCGAACACTTTGCATCGAAGGGTCGCTACATCGAACGTGCTTATTATTGAAGGTACGCGTCATTTAAAGCATTCTACATTAAGAGTTTCTTCATCGAATATTTCACATCGAAAGTATCTTACTCGGTGGCTCAGTTGGTTAGAACGTCGGGCGGCAGGGTATTACCAAAAGTCTTGGGTTCAAATCCCACCTGAGTGAAACTTTAGGTGTAATCTTTTTCTTTTCATGACATTACCGTAATAAAGTAATAAGAAACCTACCTGAAGGTCAGTAATCCCCAGTTCTCCATAGCACCAGCCTTGAAATCCGGCAACGCAATCATATCAATCTTCGGCAACGGGAATTTAATCTTGTAATATTCCTCCAGAAAACTTAGGATTTTCGGCCCTATAATAATAAAAAAATATATTTAATTCCATAGACTCATAAATTCATAATAATTATTAGTTTTGTGATTTTCGCGGTTGTTTTTAGATTAGATTGTTATTTTGAACGGGATTATTACCGCGATTATATTTAATGTTACCTCGATATTTCAGAGCAGTTTCATGCTCCATGGTCACAAGTAGACTGGCGATGCGAATGTTGACGCCTTCTAAGGGAAACCATATCGGTCTACCCTCTTTCTGACGCGACGAATCGTCTCGTAACCATTGAGCATGTACTGCTCTGAAATATCAAGGTAACAATAAATAAATAAATCGCGGTAATAATCACGTTCAAAATAACAATCTAATACATAATAATGTTTTCTTTGTTTTAATTGATAACATGATACCTACATAACAATGATCTGGTAAAACCATGGTAAAAAAAACATTGTGGTGGCCTGTATTGTGGCTATGATTAACATTGTCTCTCAAACTAGGAGCCCTGTATCTTGAGAGGCAGTGTTCAGTCGTAATGTACAGCTAAGCATAAGGTGCAATTGTATCATTACAAGTATTTAGGATTTGGAGTTGATTTTTTTTTATAGTTCCGCCATCTCCCGCCTTGAAAAGGCCCAGGTTACAGCATTCCGGAAACAGATCCGCAGGCAGGGGGTTCCACATTTTACCCGTTTGCATTAAAAATGTTGAAGCGAAGCGCTTTGTGCGAAAACTTGGAATGCCGACAACCATAATGGGTGGAATCCCAACCGGCGTCTCGTGCCCCGGATATGGAATGGGGATGTGGTGTTTAGAATTTAATATACCTATCTCCAGGGCATACGCCGCCGAGGGTAGAGCCTCTTTTCTGGTCCAAACGGCGAAGTTCTTGTCACTCATGTGGCCAAAATCGGTGACAGCGAAGGCGACTAAGTATGTGGACATGGGGAGAGACTCCGCGTAGTGGTCCCATGTGTAGGTTTTCAGGGTGGCGCTGGAAATTAAATAGTACTTGACTTTGTGTTATTTCCTGGGAAAGGTTAAAAGTTGTGTGTTGCTTGGATTATAATAAGCATTATTTACTTAAGATATACTAGTACCAACAATCCAGGGAATAGATACATCACACATCACAAATCTTCAAATGCTCGCCAAGTGTGGCAATTTCCACTAGGTCAATATCATGGCCGGTTGTGTCTTGCTGACATAGTAAAAAAAAAACTGAACTTGCGGGAAGCTGTCCCTCACACCCTGTGCAGTTATACAGTGGTATACTAACTGCGACTGGCTCTTGACCAGGTTCATATTGGACACAGAGGTCATGTTGTTGGGTCGGGCGATGCTGATGCTGAACCGTGCCTTCAGAGCCGGCTCGTCCCAGCAAGGGAATGCTCGGCGCGCGTCTGTTGCTTGGAACTGGGTTACTGCTATCCATCTGCGGATGAAACATAATAGATTTGGTACCTACATTTACAAAATAAATAATTATTCTCTACGGGAAAAGCAGAAAATTAACTGCAAAAGTTTTACATGGCTGTCTCAGTCTACCGTGTCAGCTAAGTTCATATTCCTACTTAGAGCTTAGATCCAAATCAGCCTGAGAGTAATTAGGTACAAGCGTATACCTACAACGAGGGTATATGTATCGTGAAATGTGTGAATCTACCCATGAAACTGAACAACTTTTCCTAAGAAACATAGGTCGAAAAACGAAAAAAAAAAATTGTGACCTTTCATTTCATACAAAATACATCAGCTGATAGCGTATTTAGTATGGGAAGTCATTTTTTTTCCGTATTTCCTATGTTCCTTAGGGAAAGTTGTTCAGTATCATGGGTAGATTCACACATTTCTCGATGCATATACCCTTTCAGTTACACGTTGTATAGTTACATACTAAAATCAAGCAATTTTTCCATACAGCTTAGGCAAAGCGTTTAATGCCTAGTAAAAAAGGCCTTTTCGCCACTTCTGTCAATTTTAGATTTAAATGAGTATCTCTATAGTAACAGGTTGTTAAAATACACCTGTAAACGAATCCATTTGCTGACTTGTGCAGCATGCCCGGGAGGAGAATCAGCTGGCAAATCATATGTTTTTTTCTATTGCTGTGTTATCGACTACTTACGTTTTTACGATTGCTCTTGGATAAACAACAGGCGTTGAAATGATGGACTATTGATCTAATTTGAACTGAGATAAACATTGAAACTTATAAATAACGATCCGAAAGCTGAAGATAAATAAGATAAATAGTATTCTTTCTCGAAGTAGATTTTCTCGAAATAAAAAAAAACAAATTGAGAAGCTTTTTTTAAAATTACTATAGTATTTTTTTTCAGCCAGGTACTGTGTTTCCAAAACTAGTTATTTCCAATGCTTACTTCCAAGTAATTTGGATTGTGTAAGGACTAAATGGACTGCTCATACTCAAAGTATCGCTATTCCGACCACATCTCCCTGATTCATCCATCAGTTAAGTTTTTGGCGGAAGCCTGCTCAACCGATTAACAACAGTCCACAACTGTGTAATATACAGGATGTAAAAAAAAGGACGGAGGAAAACGTCTTAAACCACATGGAGATTGTGTCTGTTTGAAACTGTGTCCAGGTGAAACTGAATCGTTCTACTAATGATAACAAACAACTTTCCCAAAGCAGAAAAATTGCTGAAAAAAAAATGCCTTCTCTACACAAAATTATAGATAAAGTAAACAACTTTTTTATGAAGAAGGCAACAAATTTTTTGAAATGAAAATTCTGCTTTGAGAAAGTTGTTTGGTACGAGATGGTACGAGTATCATTAGTAGAACATGTGGTTCAAAAGAACGCAGTACCTACTGTTTTTACACCCTGTATTATATTCCTCCATGGTAATATCCTTATTGCTATTACATTGATTAGTATTCCACATAGTGGTCTATTAAACGACCATACCTATGGCTGGTTCCGTGTGTGGCTGGTGACTTCGTGTTTGGAATATTAAAATACAATTTGGTTGTCCATGCCTGTAGGTAAGTGTTATTGCAGAGTAATATCATTCTTAAACTAAAGTTATGGTTTTTGCAAAGAGTGGTCAGTGTTTCAGAGTTTGCTAGTCGTAAAATTGTCTCTTTGTTTAAGACCACCATTATTATTTATGCAACATTAGCTGTAAAGAACGTCTATTTACTCACAGCTAGTTGTTACCTTACTACCATAGCTAACTACCGAAGACTTTAGTTTATTAAGCCTGAAAGTTGTTGACAAAATGTTGGCTAGTAGAGGAATAAAGACAACAAGCGGTCCTGGATTTAATAGTGCCTTCTTTGGCTGTGCTTGCTACATTGTCAACTACATATTTTTAATGCACCTTTGGCCAAAAAATAGAGTCCAGAGAAAACTCATAGCAAATAAAGTCATCGTAAGACAAAAACTATATTAAAACTTACTTCTTGACGTTCTTCTCTTCATAAGAGCTCCTGTAGAACCCGTGAAGGTTGTCATTCAGTATCCCGGTGTACGTGATATTCAACACGTATTGCTGTTTCACCTTCAACGTCTCCCCTAACACCAGGATGTGGAACTGACGAGCCTCGTCCTCCGTTCTCCTCACAATCTTCACCGGCCTCCCATCACTCGCGTACAGGTGTATAGAGTGGAACGTCAACTCCACCCCGTGAAAAGTCACTTGCTTCGTATCGTTCTTTACTTCTATCACTATACTAATCTGTCCGTCGAAAGTGAAGTTACCTTCGAAGATATACGGCGTCAACTTCAGGTAATACTTCAACGGTCGTATGTACGTCGGCAAACGCACATCAGTTATGAGTTCCTCATCGGGATCGGGGGTAGTTTCTAAAGGGATAACACTTCTACTATGTTCAGTACTTAAGGGCAACACTAATAGTTTCGACTGGTCACAGTGGTTGAGTTCGTATTTGGTGACGTTGGCGAGCTGGTCGACCTTGGGGCAGGCGGCGAAGTTGTAGACGATGAAGGAGGTGGCGACGAGCGCCAGGCCGAAGATGACGAGGATGACGCAGGTGGTGCTCTTGGAGAGGTACATCCCTCGCTTGGTCTTGGTGGAGAAGTCGCACGTGGGAGGGTTCCCGTCCATGATGCTGAGAGGCTCTCGCGCTTGCGTCATCACATCACTGTGTCGTCACCTGTGAAAAAATATGATGTTAATGAATTCCAACGGTTTACTAAGTTATTTATTTTTCTTCAATAACAGCAAAGGGACATAACTGCTCATCGGCTAAGTTCGGCTTTGTAGAGTGTTATTTCTGACGCTCATGTACCTACAACGAGTGGCAAACGTAACCCTTCTCTTTTCAAGTCTCGATTTGCAATATTTACCGCCCTGTACACCTATATTTTAATTTAATTATGAAACGTTTTACGCGGTTGATGTTCTACTACGAATATTTTAAAAGGACGATTTCGTTGTTTAAACTTATGATTCTGCAAGTCTACGATATATGAAATTGTAGAAAAAATCTTAAAATGACATAGACATGTATAATAACTGTGTGAATCTACCACGTTTCTTTATCTAAGTTTGTTTTTAGTATCAAGCATTATGTAAGACGACAAAGTGAGCAATTCAGTGAAGTAATACTATAATTCCGAAGCATATTAAACTCATTCCAAGCTGATCATAAACGTAGTAAGTGTTTATTATCTATCTGTTTCTTTCTATTCGCAGACAAACATATCAGGAAATACTTACCTACTATCTGTATGAAATTTTGTAGCACTTTTGAGTTCTAGGCTATCCTTATATTTTATATTTATTTAAAACGGGATCATCATGTCACGTGGGTAGAAGAAGCAAATCGATGTGATTTTAGGCCCGTATTTATAATCAGCTCTCAAGAGTGACAGCGAGTTTGAGTCCGTATCAGAAATGTCATTACAGTACAAAATGATCTGTCAAATCCATACTTAATATAGCTCTCAATCTTGAGTTCGCTTTATGAATATGAACCTTAGTAAAATCCGAAATTTGAAATCCCCAGGTAGTACGAAACAGTACCTAAAATAAAAATAAGTACCACGACAAAAACTTTCTACTCTGTTTGGAGGAAAGTGAGGAACAATTCTCAAAGACAGCAACGACACGGATTGCAACGAAATTTCTTATAAATAATAAAAGAATTAAGTTTATTCATGAAGCAAATCAAGTTCATTTATTCGTCAGCATTAACATTATTTAATCTTGTAGTTTTATGGCGTCACCTATTAACATGATTATTAAATTCGTGATAGAACTGTGACGTATTTAATCTAAACTGATACAGTATTGTTCCAGACAGTTCGTAACGTAGGTATATAGTTAGAAAGAATCTCTAACCAATTCTCCTCTAACCAATATGTATCTGCTGGAGTTCACTCCAACCTTTCAAGCCAATATACTAAATAAAGTCACGGGTTGTAGGAAGACCATTAACTATAGAGTCTATACCTATAACCTATCTAACTATATGTATAACTAACTATGTAGGCTATAAGTAAGTATATCTGCTAATCCCTATAAACGTTGCGAGATCACGCTCGTCTGGCGTCACTCGTTTCTTTATACTGCGTCTAGTTCAAGGGCTCGCTCTCGCTGCGATAATAAGATTTCGTTTATAGAGAACGTAGGTTCAACGGACTCCGTCGAATAGAAATAAGAATATATTTGACTTGCTATTTCCTTTGCATAATTTTACATAAGTTGTATGTGTTTTTTTTACTGAGTCGGGATCGAAAATTTTTACTACCTACGTTTTACTTTTTGGTTTTCTTTCATCATCATCATCATCATAATTTAAGAGCTTTGCTCTTGTCGTTGGATTAATCGCCAGCTTTCCCTGGATTCAGCCTTCTCTTTAACTTCTCTATACCACGTGACCTCAATCTTTTCTTTGGTTTTCTTTAGAAATAAAATAATAATTTAATGAATCTTCTACATACTTACTTATTCATGCGTTACGATGGGCAAAAAAATAAATAAAGATAAGTAAAAACGCCTGTCCATAGCTAAGTATCCAGCAGCGTTACGTCAAATAAACTTACTTTACCTACTTAGTTTTCAATCACTCAGAAAATCTCTTGGACCTTGCTGATTCAATTCCAATCCCAACTTGAAGTCTTCAACTAACAAGCTCGGAATCCTATTAAAACTTTGCCTTACTTGTAACTTGTCCAGTGGGTAACTGAGTTAAGATCTCCTATCATTAAACTGTACCTACTGATGATTCTTTTAAGAGGCCAAGAAAAAAAAAGGTTTACTCAAACTTTCTAAGATAAACTTTCGAAGCAGTACGCATTTAAAACACATTAGCGAAACAAGGTTGCTATATAAGTATAGCATAGAGTAGAAGAGAGAAAAATATCAATCATACTTTTTCCTGTCATATTTTTAAAGGTATGGTTCAAGTAACAAGTTTTCGAAAAGAGCACAGCAGTGCTACATAACGTGGGAGCCGGTCGCTAATTATTAGGTACTTATGGGTAACTTAAAATTCTTTATCAATAAAAATAAGCAAGACAAAGTCGGTGCAAAGTGAACCTTCAAAGGCTAAAAGCCTAATTGTTTTCAACATCAAAAGAATGGCTACGAAGCCGTAGAGGCGGAAACTTTCACGCCTTTAAGAAACTGACACCTTTGTCTTCAAGTACACGAAGACAAAGAAAGTCACAAAGTAGCGTATCACATAAACACCCTCTGTAGATGTCATTGGGCGCTTTTCCACTAGACGGCACGTCAACGGCAACGGCGACGGCACGGTACCGTCGACGATATCGTAGGTGAGATAATGTATGAAAATCAATGAAATTATATGACACGCTTTTCCACTTGCCGGCACGGCACCGTCACGGAATGTCATCGATTCCCATAGATATTGTCACGTGATCGTCGCCGTGCCGTTGCCGTTGCCGTTGACGTGACGTCTAGTGGAAAAGCGCCCATTCTATGAACTTATGAAAAAAAATTAACTGTAGAATGAAAAAAATGGGACTGATTGTTCTGCTAGTTGGTACTCCGAAAGTGGATCTGGGCAAGTCATCAGAGATGCTTGATGCTCTATAATGGATCGTTGTAATGCTACTCGCATTATGCATTCATCAGGAAGACATACCTATACTATGAGCATGATGATTGTGAAACAGAAATTCGAAATTTGACTGTGAATCAGAAGGGATACGATCGCAAGCTAGCAAGTGTGCGTTAGGCAAAAGTAATAAAATAAAAATATGCTTTTTTTAAACAAATGGATGACGTCAACAATTTTAAAACATAGAACGTTCCAGCTGCTACTCTTCTCGGGCATACTGTAGAAGTCAGTATAGAGGGAGTCGAGAATTTCAGAGTTACTTACCCATACATACATACTATCACGCCTGTATCCCTAATGGGGTAGGCTAAGCGTAAACGGCAAGATTTGAGGGTTATTACAGAATACAGATGATTGCTATAGTGACGGGTTGTCAGCCCATCGCCTAAATTGCAATACACTGAAACCCTTGAATCACTTAGCTGTTTATTACAGCATGCCCGGGAGGAGATGCGGCTGGCACATACTATGTTTTTCTATCACTCCCAGTCCAGCATTGAAGTAAACACACAATTATAGAGTGATTAATCGGTACAGTTTATCTAACTGCAACACAATTTAACTTTATTCACTTCACTAACCGAGTAGATGCAACTAACAGATGCAGTTAGCAGGAACTGGGTCAAAACTTCAATATAAACTTTTGTTTGCCTTACCGGGGTGTGCTAATAGTGAGTGCCTCCGTGGTCTAGTGGTCTGAGCCATGGGCTCCCGATCTGGAGGTCCTGGGTTTGATTCCCAGGGAGGAACACAAAGTTAATATTTGTTAATTTATCACTTTGAGAGATTTTCCCCAATTTGGTAAGGACATTAAATGCTGAATCACCTGATTGTCCGAAAAGAAATAGGATTCCGTGCTTCGGAAGGCACGTTAAGGCGTCGTCAATTGCTGTCTTTGATAGTGGTCGTTGCACAAACCATGTCGGAGGCCTATTATAGCTGTGCTTTTAGGCGGTTCAAAAACTCCCACACGACAGAAAATGAAGAATTTTATCTTGTTAAAGTAAGTACAACTTTGTAGTTTATGTACTCTGTTGTCAGAGGCTGTATTACTGGGGTTTGAGGCCCGTATTTATAATCAGCTCTCAAGAGTAATAGCCAGTTTGAGTTCGTATCAGAAATGTCATTCCAGTACAAAATGACCTGTCAAATCCGCACTCAATATTGCTCTCAATCTTGATATCGCTTTATAAATACGAGCCTTAGAATGCTCTCTTCTACCTACATTAAAGCTGTAACGGGTATAATAAGCAAGATTGCAAAATCAAACGCGATTTACCAATGAAACTTGAATGAAACAGAAAACGTTTGCCACAACGAAAAAGTTTACATAAAAAAAAAAAGATTTTGTTTAAGTGCGATTTTTTTTGGTCGGTTACAGGATTGTTATTTTCATTAGTTTTATTTATATTCTCTTTGATTTTTATTATTGACACATATCACAAAGAGAATGTAAATAAAAACATATCATTTGTCACTTGTTTTCGATGAGACTGCCTTTCTCTACATAATTTAAAATAAAAATTATTTTGCCTTTAAAGAATCTATAGCTCGTCCTGATGCCGTGGAGGTTACCAAAGTTACAAACGGAGTACAGAGATGTGGGGCCGATTCTCGCGTTTATCCGGGACCTATTCTTAGGAAGGAACCATGAACTGCACAATAGATTCGCTAAGTACGTGTCTCCAAGGTCCATACCGAAACCTGACGTGCCTCGGACACTTGATTACAAATACTCGAAGCAGGTAAGTGTATACAGGGTGTAAGGGACAGCGTAGAACTGAACAACTTTCAGCAGGAAATATTGTCAGGAAATTAAAAGCCTTTTCCATTATAATTTACTGATCGAGGTGGTCATTTAGTATGGGAAAGTAAAAAAAATCATTTACTGAAAATATTTCTTGGTGAAAGTTGTTCAGTTTCGTTGACTGAAAAACCCCTATTAGTTTCTGGTATCCCTTACACCCGTGTAGTCGAATTCTTACAAACGCTGTTTTCAGCACAATCGTTCTATCAATATTGAAGATGCACCTGGCATCACTTCCAGAGTCATCTCAATCAATTTTCGGTGACGGCGGTCAATCTGTTGCTTCAGATCAATCATAGATACTCGGAATTAGTTATCAGTGCTATAAGTATTTACGAAACACTCAATACAAGTGCACTCTCCATTCCTTCAATCTGTTATTTTGATGAGACAGATTGACTGACACAACCAGCGAGAAATCGGGCGCAGGTAGGATCGACTATTATAATATAATAGTCGATACGTGCCCATCCGATAGCATGGATCATCTTACTTATCGAACAATCTGGTGATCAGCCTGCAAAGTCCTAAACAATAACAATATCCGTCGAGAATCGAACCCACAACATCTAACACTCGGTATAATTTTCTTTTTCTTTTTCAGTACTACTACAACAGGCATTACATGGACTCTGCCTTCCCTCCAGTGGTAGCTCCTATAGCCGAAGGAGGTTTTACCAAGGGCCAAGTAAGTATGTGGTACAAACTATTGTAAAAATGTTTCACCTTGATCTCGCCCAGTCCAGCATGGAAGAATTATAATAATAATCCTCATTATTCAGGCATAAAAATCTTTTTTTATATATATAAGAAACTAGATTAACAATTTTTGAAATTTTGTATACCAACATACTTATTTTATCCCTTTTTTTCAGATAAGTTTCAAGCACCTCCCGACTCCAGGCACGCCTTGGTGGTGGGATGGCCACCAGTACTACGAATGCGTGGATGATATACCCAAAACTCCTAAATGTCCTCCGTGCCCTCCTTGTCCAAAGTGTTAGTCAACCCAAGAACCAACCCCTGGCAAAGTCGCCATTTCTCTTGAATGCCAGCGGAAGTGGTTCCCAAGAATCCTAGATGCTCCTAGATGCCTGATTTCAAACTGTTAGCCGAGTATAGAGTAAATTAACTATTGGGTCAAAAAAATTATTGACATAGAGGTAAAATAACTGACTAGGAAAAAAAACGTGTCATTTTTTGAGCACCGACAAGTGCACAAAGAAGAAGATTAAAATAGAAGTTAGCCAGTAACCAAAATCTTTATAATATTTGACCTTTGTCGCAATTTTGGTCACAGTCGCAATAACTAAGTTTAGTTTTATAATTAAGTTTAGAGCCAGAATTAGGGGAATATACAAATATGAAATTTAATAATGTATACATAACTTGTTCGTAAATTTCTTGTTCCTTAGTAAACTATCTTTTTCCATATCCTGCAACGTCTTTCATCTTTGTCATGTCATGATGAAGAGCCCTCATTTTACCGGCTGTTCCACTCAACTGTCTACAATTACGGATCACTTCCCACTTGGTGGTACAAATACAAGTGTTCGCACCACACATGCTATTAAGAGATCCATTGTTTTCTTTTCATAATAAACACGCAGTGAAGCGTGCAAAGAAAAGTTTTTTAAAGTTCCGTATATTCAATAAACATTTTGAAAGATTGCTTCCGAAATAGATGGTATTTTTCCATAGCATGCATAGGTAAGTTTTCACTTTGATGATAAGTAGTTTATATTTTTCTCCAATCTTTTCTATTTCTAATTTAGAAAAGTTATACCTCTGAGTGACAGTGTACTTGTATCTACTACATTAAAATTAGAGTAGAATACCTAGCTACAATATTATCTAGTTTAACTATAATGATAATAATTAATAATTTAACAAAGTTATTAGTATATTTAACGTACAACAGGAGTTATAAAATACATCAAAATTCCAGCAACAAAAAATTCTCATCACATTCAGCTTTTTAGACAGCTTTCTCACACGGGCCCGACAAAGACGAGCCCCTGAATAATTCCAGAGGTCGCAGGCACCTCGGGGGCGCTGAAAAATAAATGAGTCCCTCCCTGTCAGAGCCATGGAAATCGCTCACATGGAAGGAGTTTTCACAAACGGAAAGTTTCAAAGACCAATCAACTGGACGCTCTTTTGTTTATAACTGGAAAAAACTGGTTTTGTGCCCCGCAGTGTCGCTTGAACTTTTCGTGAAAAATAAAGCTTTTGTGCGCATTTTGTCGAATTGAAACCGGGCGTATGTTTGCGTATCTGTTGAACCGTGCCGATTCGATAGTTTGCTTCAGTTAAACGTGAAAAAAAGGAAAAGGTAAAGAGACACATACACCATATTGAAGCTTGAAGGTTCCGACGCAGGGTACCAGAAACGCATCAGACCATGTACGCAAGGGACATATTTTAGCTATTTCAAATAGTACGCATTTAACCAGATTTCCTAATTTACCTGTGTTAAATTGCTTTCATCATTTGCAAGTCAAACATAATTTAATTCAATTCTTAATTAATGGCTTTTGTGCAGTCACAATTCTGCCAAATTTCACGTAAATTGATAAATATAATGATAGGAGAGTCTTTATTGAAAAACGTGGTGAGTCTTCGAGATAAAGGTACTTTACAGACTCCAAATCAAACATACAATAAGTTGTCGATAGAATAACAGCTGACTTGACGGCTATATTTGTAGGTATGTACTAACATGTAGAGAGCATTATAATTTTGCTGTTCATTTGTAAATATTACTAGTCATACCAGTTATGGAAGTAACTTGCTAAGTTTGACTGGGAGCGATAGAAAAACATAGAATGTGTCAGCTGCATCTCCTCCCGGGCATGCTGTAAAAACCAGCTAAGGGACTCGAGGGTTTCAGTATGTTGTAATTTAGGTGATGGGCTGACAACCTATTACTACAACAATTTATACAAATATAGATACTATCTTAAACAACATATACATTTGAATCCGGACCACTAAGAAGCAGTTGTTATAATACTAAATACCAAGTGTAAATAATAACTATATTTCTGCAACATTGTAAACTAATCGCTTGCAACTACCCCTGCACCTAGTACTATTATATATTCTGTGCCTGCACTCAGCAATCATTACACGGCCTGTCAATCATATTCAGCTTGAATACAGAAAATTGGCACTGCGACGCGAAAATTAAACTATCTATGTACTCAATTGTGGTCCAATTGGTGTCGGCTGGCGAGTCTACCTCATTGAATCGCAAATATCATGCACCCACCTTGCCCTGATCGACCTTAAAAGATTACTTTATAAATCTAGTTTCGTCTGGTTTGTACCGACTGTTAACTAAAGTAAATGTCTACTGCAGAGTTGTGATTGTGACCTCTACCTTCTCTGGTTACTTGGCAACCATCACGATTGCCTAATCTAAAGGATTAGCGTTACATAAGTCAATGATACACAGGGAGTAAAAAAAAAATGCTGACCGAACTTTAAGGTTGATCCTACCCATGAAACTGAACAACTTTCCCCAAGGGACATATAGGTCGAAATATGAAAATAAAATCTGGCCCTACCAAATAAATAGTGACAGCGGCTCGCTCGAGTCATTTTGTATGGGAGCGCCAAAAAATTTTCATAAAAAAAAAACCTGTGTTCCTTGGAAAGAGTTATCCAGTTATCAGAAATCGCTAATACCTAGGGCTTGTCCAATACGCTCATATACAGGGTGGAATTTTCAGACCGCTCCTCCAGTACCCAGATTTTAGTAGGCTCGATTCCCGGGTGTAGCAATTAATTTTCAAAAATCTTTGAATCAATTATTTCTTCTTTTAAAAAATAATCGAATGTTTCCTTTGAGTAAAATTTTCTATCTTCATTTATAAGGGTAAGGGCTCCTGGAGGAGCGGTCTGAAAATTTCACCCTATATATCAATCTAGTTTACGCACTCTAACAAATAACTTCACCAAGTCTCATTCTCTAATTCCAATTTTATCTCCAAATAAGATAACCAGCTAATAAATCCGATATTTATCACTAGTTCGCCCGAGGGTGATAGTGCGTTGCATCCCCTAAGTTGTGCCCCTTCTAACGTCTATTGTGTTAGCCTATTGTAGCCTAAGGGCCCTTCCCTAGCATACGTGAGACCCACAAAGGGTTCCAAACACAATAAAACTAGTAAAAAGATAAACGATGCTCGGATTAGAGATGTAGTTGAGAATTAGATTGTCGATAATTAGCTTATACTCTACTTTCGCTTTTGTCTTGCCGCTAATAATCTGGAAAAGTCCAGGAGAGGTTACAATACAACATGTAACAGATATGATATATGCATCGAGAAATGTGTGAATCTACCAATGAAACTGAACAACTTTCCCTAAGAAACACAGGTTGAAAAACGAAAAAAAATTGTGACCTTTCATA